>LTAE01000607.1:3582-77041 GCA_001647135.1 Pontederia paniculata
AATTAAGATAACTAGTTGACCAACTTAGCCAACTGCATTTTTTGCCAAGTTGATATACAATGAAAGTTCCATTTTTAGTTTTAACTACAGATGTCCAAATATCATAAAATAAATTTTGTTTGAAAGTAGACCTAGAAAAATTTAACATATATTAATTTCAGATTTTTATAACTAATGAGTTATTTACAAAAATTCCCGTGATTACAGGTAATCTAGTGTTCAAACTGTTATTCTGAAAACTGATAGGTATCACTTGTTATCCTCATAACTCACTCTAGACAAATGATTTTAGGGTCATTCCACTTGAATTAGAAATCTATTTCTGTAAAGTTTTATACCTATAAGTTTCACATTTTATATTCATGTACACAGTTTATGGCCTAATTTTCAATAAGGACTATTTATTCATTTCGACCAGCTAGATCTATAGTCACTAATTTATGCATAACTCTCTAAATATATTTTTATTTTGAGAAAATTATTTCTTCAAGTGAAACTAGACTTCTAAGGGGTCAATCCAGAGAAGTTTCATAATTTTTTAGGCATTATAAAATTTATTACTCATATGATAAACATTCAGCTGTGTAAATCACACCAAAAATAATGTTCTACATATTAGTTTCATAAATATATATCATTTAATTTAATTTTCTATAAATTCAATTAAGTTAATTACTCATCTTAAACTTCATATTCAGAAGTTTATATCATCATAAAATTAAATCAAATAGATCCACCCATACATACCTTACTACTCCTTAGCAAATTATGGTCTTCACTTCATCTTCTCTTTAACTCAAGCCTTGTAGTATATCTCTCTCGCTTCTTTACCATGTCCTCATGGTGGGATTAAAAGCACCAGGTCAAATTTTGTTTTTTTTATTTGTGGTCATGGCTATATATAATGGGCATAGGTCGGTTAAACTAAGAATAAGATATCTTTCTTAGCATATTCACCGTTGGCACTGCGGTATCATATCACATATCGGTGCACCATAGGTTTCTCTTTGGACTATTGTCCCATAGGGCTTGCTCATTTGAGCCACATAATGATTTTATTATTTTGGAATCTCGATAGATGAATTCTACAGGTGGCCCCACAGATTATTCTGTGTGGCATTTAGTTTCAATTCTACCATTATTATGGCACATAATTTTTTACTTATTAGTTTCATTGAAGTACATAAGGTCACATGATACATATTTAAATTCAAAATTCACATTTAAAACATATTAATAAAAAATGATCATTTTGAATTTAAATTAATATGTTTATTAATATGGCATAGGTCGGTTAAACTAAGAATAAGATATGAGGTGAATAAAATCATTTAATTGGCTAGAAGTTTGACTTATAAGAAAGGAAACTCATGTGATAAATAACTCTCAATATATGTCGGTTAGGTGAGTAAAATATAAATATATTAATAATTTAATTGTATAAATTAACTTGAGACTACTTACACCAATTAATTTAAGCATTCTTAATTCTTCACTAATTAAATTAATCTCAAATGCAAATAGCATAATATAAATAAACTATTGTACCATAGTTTGCCTAAAGAGTATTTGTCTCAATTTAATTCTTAATGAAGATAATAATTCGATAAATAAAACACCATGATTAATGTGAACTTATATCAAATAAAGCACTTAATTAAAATTCTTAATTAAGTGAATTATTTAAGAACTCATTATTTAGGATATTACAAAATCTTTTCTTCGGATCCTTTCATACAATGTAAGCATCCTGTGTATATTGTAGCTTGACTAACTAAACCCTTTGCCAAAATAAAACTTGAAGAATCGGAACTTACTGTATTGCAAGAATCAGAAACCCTTTGTCCCTTAATTCTAGTAGTGCAATGAAACAAAACTTGAAGAATCAGAGGAAGTCATTTGTGATTGCTTGTTAAAGATAGAAAACCTCGCGATCCAAAAAATAAGATCTAGAAAACGTAGAAAAAGAATTAGATAGTTGTATAATCTGACCAGATCTGCAAAATGAAGGAAAGAATGCGGCGATCACCAATCCTTCAGCTCAGATACCATGTCAAAAAGGAAACAATATAGATGATTTTTGCATAAACGCCATTGGAGATCATACAAGCTCTAGAACACGATTATAAAGAGTGATTTTGGGGGGAAAATTAAAACTAAAATTTTATTATTGATTTCTACAACTAACTCCCCTTTTCTTTGCCTTTATACTGTAAGAAGACGTCCTATATAACAGCATTATTTACAGATGTTTGTGATATGGAAACGTTACATCAGTTTAACTTTGATGCAGAATAACAGAAATAACTACCTTACTACTGCAGAAATAAAAGAAACTATTACAACTTCAACTCATGTATGCTTCTCTCAACAGTTAGGACTGGTTCAACGTGTCAAGCCTGATGACACCATGATCTGCCAATATATAAATAAATACCAAAAGGTCAGTCTAATATAACAAGTCAGGTGATCTAAATTGCAGCAGATAAGGCACCTTCCTATAATGAAGAATTATACATCTCATAATTCTGATGGGTTTTTTCAGAGCAAATAATTCTGATGGTATTAAAATGATAAATTGAGTGAGAAACTGGAACCAAGCAATGAAGACATTTTGTACTGATGGCTCCTCTTGCAAACGACCCAAAAATGCCAGGATCATCACTCATAGCTAAAAACTTACCTAATCACTCCAGATAAAATGACTAAACCGACCTTGTCATGGCCCAAAATATGTAAAATCTAAGGAAACAAAGTTTCTAAATTAACCTGTGTTGTTGCCTTGAGATTCCTGATAACCAACTACAATGATTGGACTTCTTCCATGCTCGTTTATGGTTTACAAGCAGAGAATGTCCTCTCTCAAAAACACACTCCAAACAGGAACAGGAAAATTAGTGGGTTCTTCATGAAAATTACAAAATACCTTAACATATGATGTAGCTTCAGATAAGGCCTCATTGCTAACAGCAGGAAGAGCTTCTAACTCAAACTCTAAATCACTATCATCATCCTGGAAGAGTACATATAAGAAACAAATTACTTACATGATAAAATAGCAGATTACATGAAGAAACTACATGTAGAAATATGTTTCTTGAGAAGAAAAGAAATACGTTTATGAAGTATATCGTCCCGTCACAGGAATAAGACAGTCACTTACGAGGTGTGCGCATGAAATATGGAAAAAGAGTTCAACCAAAAAAGGTTTAACCCAAACAAATATGAAAAAGAGAGCATCAAGCTTGTGGAAAAAAAACATTATGATTGCTCACATTAAACGAATTGGCACTGGGAGATATTAAAACAAATAATAATATGAACATATAAACATCTTACTGAAGAAATTAAAAGCATGATTAAGACAGTTCCCTTGCTTTTGATTAACAATAGGAGTTTGAGAAAAGTTTTATGAATGTAAGCAAATAAACAAGAGTTATGCCATGTTATAGATGATATTTAAGCTATTAAGTACTAGAAAACATAAACATTTTGCACCAAAATTGAGATCCTCTTCTGTACATTAATGACAGATTTTACATGTCTGTTATGCTACATAATCACTTCCAACAAGTTGTATGAAGTTATAAATTTAACATTATTTCTATTCTGAGGTTTTCCTTTCCATTTAAGCTATAAATTAAAGTTTAAGGCCTTGTAAGATCTGATGACAAATGCATGAGGTCAAATGGGCAGATATGGCATAATAATGCCAATTAACCACCATATATGGGGGTATGCATCTTCACTTATGTTTAATCGGTTCTTTCGTTAGAGGGTAAAACTTTTATCTTGAGGTACAAACAGTGTTAATCAACCGACAAGGATGAGGCAGATAGGGCGATTTATTGTTCTTAGCTTGTTAACTTAAAAAAATATCTTAAAAGAACTGAGAAGTTCAGACACTAGTTTTTCAAATATCCGGATCCCTAGAGTTTGCCTGATAATGAATTGAAACAGAGTATGATTAACAAAAAAGGTTGCAAAAAGAAACAAACCAAAGGCTCAGCCCCTTCTTCAACTTTCTCCCACAATAAGTCACGATAAGCCAAATGACGCCATAGCATCTGACACTCCCTGGCATTAGTAACTCTGCTAGCTGTTCTCTTTGCAAGATCCTTCCAATCAATTTTGGCACCAGCAATCTGATAAACCTCTTGGAGAAGAATAAGGATTTTTGTTGGCTCGTACCTGGAAGAAAATAAATCCATAATATCTAACAATTCATAAAGGGCATATACATGTAGCACAAAAGCTTAAATCTTCAAACAGACCATGGCACAATGCTAACCATGGAAACAAAACCATAAAGGAAGGCTACAATTGTTCATTTCTGCACGACTGACATAATAATGCAAATCCCCGGTACAAAGAACCGGAATGTGAAACAAGAACACTTGATGGAGTCAAACAACCAGTGTAATCATGAAATTACGAACATTACGGCATCGAATCCTTGGTCACGGAAACCAATTCAATGCGAGAACTCAAAAATAAGGTTTAAGGAGCGTATCAAAAGACACAGAGCAAAAGTTGCAAACCAACCAAGATTTCAAATATTTGTGTACACGAAGAGTGCAATAGAATCAATACAGAATGATGAAGAAAGAACAATACGAACATATTTTTGGGAGTACGGGAAGAAGGGATTGGAGAAGGAACCTATTGAGGAGCATCGAGACGTCATCCTCGGTGATAGAGCCCTTCCTCTTCGCCGGCGCCGCCGGAGGTATCGTCACCGGAGTTGCTTCGGCGATCACCTCCGGATTCGTCGTCGCCGGAGTTGCTTCGGCGATTGCCTCCGTATTCGTCGTCGCCGCAGTAGCTTCGTCGATTGCCTCCAGATTCGTTGTCGCCGGAGTTGCTTCCGCGATCGCCTCCGGTTTCGTCGTCGCCGGAGTTGCTTCGGCGATTGCCTCCGTATTCGTCGTCGCCGCAGTAGCTTCGTCGATTGCCTCCAGATTCGTTGTCGCCGGAGTTGCTTCCGCGATCGCCTCCGGTTTCGTCGTCGCCGGAGTTGCTTCGGCGATTGCCTCCGGATTCGTCGTCGCCGGAGTTTCTTCGGCGATCGCCTCCGGCTTCGTTGTCTTGGGAGCACCTGCGTTGATGGACTGCATTCGCGCGACGAGGCAAAAAGTATCAAGAAATTTGAATCGCCAAAACCCATCCGACGTAGAATGGAAGAAAAAATGTTTAAAATATTTGAATTATAAAATTGAAATTTATCAATTTAAATTATAAGCTCACAAATTAATATATTTAAATAATTAATACCTTTAAAAATATAATAATAATAAAACACTGTATAATTAATAAAAATCATAATTAATAACAAAATGTTAGTTTAATTAATAATATTTATGATTAATAGGTAGTGCTATTTTTTATACATAATACGATAATAATATAATATTATATAAACATTATTTAATAATATTTATTATGATCATTAATTTATTATTATAATATATTATTATAATATATTATTATTATATGATTTAGTTATTGTATTTATAGTTTATTAATAAAAGATTTAGAGTGGTGAATATAAAAATTAAATACAAATAAAATTATTACTTGAGTGGTACTCCACTCTTAATTAATTAATTTGAATTATCATTTTATAAATAATCTGTACTGAGCAATTCAAATTACTACAAATTAAAATAAGTAAATATGATAATATGATGCACTCATATAACTTTTAATTCAGATTATCCATAATGTAGAAAGATATTTGTTGTATAGCGCCTACAACAAATTTCATGTAGCTAAACCACGTGTTACGTTGTTGACCTTTTTTTTTTTTGCTTTTATCTTATTTTTATTTTGCAACTTTATTTTACAATTAAATTATTTGTAACTTTATAATAAAATTGTAATAAAATAATTTCTCTAATTTGTAATAGGCCTAGATGCTACAAGTACAAGGCATTCGGTATCATACAAGTAAAATGAACGTGTGCCTTTTAAATAAATACTAGTCTATTAATATGTGTGATGCAGGAATATTATAAAAATTATAATATAAATATATGATTATCATAACATATAATTTTAGTACGTAAAGTATTTTATTTTGTATGAAAAAGAAAATAGTTAACTTGTATCATTTTATATACTAATACAATAATCCTAAATGGAGAATGAGTATTTATTCAATAAAATGAAAATTAACAAACATAACTAACAAAATTTAATTATTCAAATTTTAAAGTAAAACTTCATACTAAAAGAAATACAAAAATAAGTTAAAATAAAAATGTGAAGATTAAGATTTACTATTTGGTAAGCCAATTTATTCTCTTTCTCTCGTCTAATAACTTCAATTCAAATATAAAATTTTATAAAATGCAATGATAATTAAAATAATTTATACAATAAAAATATTAAAATATAAATAAACACGTTTCACAAAAAAAGTTCAGTAATTAATATAATTTTATTATTATTTTTCACTTAAAAGTATAAATTACTTAATTATGTAAGAATAAGTTAATGATAATTTTAACTCGAACACTATATAATAATAAAAATATAACTTATATAGACATCTAATGTAATTCTATGGATATTATATGTATAAACTTATTATTTAGCACCAAAAAACTATCTATATTAGACATTTATAAATACATCTCTCTTATTAAAAAAAACTAAAAATATATTAAAATATAATTTAATCTTTTACTTGAGTTTGTATCCATTTAAAATAAATAATGATTATTATCTTATAAAACCATGATTTCAATAATAATTGTAAATTTAAATTCTTCTTAAAATTACTTTAAAAATAATTGTTATACCTTTTTCCTGTTTAATTTATTTCTTAATTATTAATGTACTCTTTATTTTGAATTATATATTTTTTAATTTACTTCCAAGCTCGTGTACGGTTTACGAGCAGAGAATGTCCTCTTCTCAAAAACACACTCCAAGCAGGAACAGGAAAATTAATGGGTTCTTCATGAAAATTACAAAATACCTTAACATATGATGTAGCTTCAGATAAGGCCTCATCGCTAACAGCAGGAAGAGCTTCTAACTCAAACTCTAAATCACTATCATCATCCTGCAAGAGTACATATAAGAAACAAATTACTTACATGATAAAATAGCAGATTACATGAAGAAACTACATGTTACAAAAGAAATATATCGTCCTGTCACAGGAATAAGACAGTCACTTGCATACGATCGTGCATGAAATATGGAAAAAGAGTTCAACCAAAAAAAGTTTAACCCAAAAAAAGTATGAAAATGAGAGCATCAAGCTTGTGGGAAAAAAACATTTATGATTGCTCACATTAAACGAATTGGCACTGGAAAATATTAAAACAAATAATAATATGAACATATAAACATCTTACTGAAGAAATTAAAAAGCATGATTAAGACAGTTCCCATTGCTTTTGATTAACAATAGGAGTTTGCGAAAAGTTTTATGAATGTAAGCAAATATACAAGAGTTATGCCATGTTATAGATGATATTTAAGCTATTAAGTACTAGAAAACATAAACTTTTTGCACCAAAATTGAGATCCTCTTCTGTACATTAATGAAAGATTTTACATGTCTGTTTTGCTAAATAATCACTTCCAACAAGTTGTATGAAGTTATACATTTAACATTATTTTTATTCTGAGGTTTTCCTTTCCATTTAAGCTATCAATTAAAGTTTAAGGCCTTGTAAGATCTGATGACAAATGCATGAGGTCAAATGGGCAGATATGGCATTATGAGAAACTTCTATCTGTGGTTATAGCTCATTAGAGGGTGAAACTCTGATCTTGTATAAATAATGCCAATTAACCACCATATATGGGGTATGCATCTTCATTTATATTTAATTGGTTCTTTTGTTAGAGGGTAAAACTTTTATCTTGAGGTACAAACAGTGTTAATCAACCGACAAGGATGAGGCAGATAGGGCGATTTGTTGTTCTTAGCTTGTTAACTTAAAAAAATAGCTTAAAAGAACTGAGAAATTCAAACACTAGTTTTTCAAATATCCGGATCCCTAGAGTTTGCCTGGTAATGAATTGAAACAGAGTATGATTAACAAAAAAAGATTGCAAAAAGAAACAAACCAAAGGCTCAGCCCCTTCTTCAACTTTCTCCCACAATAAGTCACGATAAGCCAAATGACGCCATAGCATCTGACACTCCCTGGCATTAGTAACTCCGCTAGCTGTTCTCTTTGCAAGATCCTTCCAATCAATTTTGGCACCAGCAATCTGATAAACCTCTTGGAGAAGAATAATGATTTTTGTTGGCTCGTAACTGGAAGAAAAAAAATCCATAATATTTAACAATTCATAAAGGGCATATACATGTAGCACAAAAGCTTAAATCTTCAAACAGACCATGGCACAATGCTAATCACGGAAACAAAACCATAAAGGAATGCTACAAGTGTTCATTTCTGCACGACTGACATAATAATGCAAATCCCGGGTACAAAGAACCGCAATGTGAAACAAGACTTGATGGAGTCAAATAACCAGTGTAACCATGAAATTACGAACATTACGGCATCAAATCCTTGTAAGAACCCTCTCTATCACGGAAACCACCATTCTTGAACGCATGGACACACTACGTCCAAAGGTAGCGCCTCAAGTAGTTCTCTACGATTCGCTCAGCAAAGCCACAAAATATGCGCAATGTGATAGGATCCTACCCAAGAAAAGGCATACGCCAACGCTACCCAAGAAAAGGCATCAATCAATTCAATGCGATAACTCAAAAGTAGGGTTTAAGGGCGTATCAAAAGACACAGAGCAAAAGTTGCAAACCAACCAAGATTTCAAATATTTGTGTACATGAAGAGTGCAAAAGAATCAATAAACGATGATGAAGAAAGAACAATACACGAACATATTTTTAGGAGTACGGGAAGAAGGGATCGGCGAAGGAACCTATTGATGAGTATCGAGACGTCATCCTCAGTGATAGAGCCCTTCCTCTTCGCCGGCGCCGCCGGAGGTATCGTCGTCGGAGTTGCTTCGGCGATCGCCTCCGGATTCGTCGTCGCCGGAGTTGCTTTGGCGATCGCCTCCGGCTTCGTCGTCGTGGGAGCACCTGCGTTGACGGACTCCATTCGCGCGACGAGGCAAAAAGATATCAAGAAATTTGAATCGCGAAAACCAATCGGAATTTATATATATATGGAAGGAAAAAAATGTAAGCGTAATTTTTTGTTTGGTCGCGCGTACATGGACTTCCATGTAAGTGAATGATGTGTTACGTTGTTGGTCGCTTTTTTTTTTTTTTGCTTTTCTCTTATTTTTATTTTGCAACTTTATTTTACAATTAAATTATTTTTAACTTTCTAATAAATTTGTAAATAATTTCTCTAATACTACAAGTACAAGGCATTCACGTATCATACAAGTAGAATGAATATGTATCTTTTAAATAAATATATTAATATGTGATAAAATAATATGATTAACAAAAGTATTTTTTTATAATATAATTTATATAATAAAATAATGTCAATAATTTGTAATGGGCTCATATAATCAAATAAGTGCCCTGCATCCACATATCATTTAATACATGATTTATCAGCTTAGACTCTAGTGAACATTTTTTTAAAAAAAAAGGAAAGAAAACTAAGATGTAGACATTTATTAACATGTCAATGGGAAAAAAATTGAAATTTTGATCCATATTATCAAGAATAAATAAAAAGTAGATAACCCATTCAAAATAACTTCATAAATACACACAAAATATGCATGCTTTCTAAGTTCATGTTGTTATTATTAAATAAATTAATTAAGATGCATATATTTTCTAATTTGGATTCTTAAAATTACTGTTATATATATATATATATAATATGTGTGTGTATTTATATATGTGTATGTGTTTTCGGATTAAAATTTTTCGAAGTTCAAATCCTTCGGGTGGAAAATAATAATAATAATAATAATAATAATAATAATAATAATAATAATAATAATAATAATAATAATAATAAAATTAGGAAGAAATAAATAGTAAGGAAGCTAATAAGAGTGGGAAAGGGAGGGAGATAGAAGAAGGAAGGCATCCACATATCGTTTAATACATGATTTATCAGCTTAGATTCTAATGAACAAATTTAAAAAAGGAAAGAAAACTAAGATGTAACATGTCAATGGAAGAAAAAAATTGGAATTTTGATCCATATTATCAAAGAACAAACAAAAAGTAGATAACCCATTTAAAATAACTTCTGCATATACACACAAAATATGCATGCTTTCTAATTTATTATTGGTATTATTAAAGAAATTAATTAAGATGCATCTATTTTCTAATTTGGATTCTTAAAAATATTATATATATATATATAGAAATTAATTAAGATGCATCTATTTTTTAATTTAGATTCTTAAAAATATTATATATATATATATGTGTGTGTGTGTGTGTTTATATTATTTTGGGGTAAAATTTTATAAGTTCAAGTCCTTCGCGTGGGAAATAATAATAATAATAATAATAATAATAATAATAATAATAATAATAATAATAATAATAATAATAATAATAATAATAATAATAATAATAATAATAATTAGGAAGAAATAAATAGGAAGGAAGCTAATAAGAGGGAGAAAGGGAGGGAGATAGAAGGAGGAAGGAAGGAAGGAGGAAGGAAGGAAGGAGGAAGACGAAGGCGAAGAAGAAGGAGAAAGAAAAGAAGGCCATTACGCCTTCTTCTCCTCCTCTTCTTCCGAAGTATCTGTCGACCAGAGGCTGAGATGAGTGCCCACACCGTCGCTCCTCCTCGAAGGACAGGCTATGCCTTCCGCCGCGGTCCGGCGGCTTCCAAGAAGCCTGCCCCGTCGGAGAACGGCGCTGGACCAGCTCCTACCACGTCTGCCTCCGGAACCTCCAACGCGACCTCCGTCGTCAGCGCAAATGGGAGCCAAAGCAAGCCGACCTCCCCCAATCATACGGCGTACGCAATGCCATTGTTGCTTTTGTCCCGGTGTCTCTGTTTCGAGCTGTTCTTGCCTTTAAATTAGAAAAAAGATTGTTTTTTTATTGGTTTGTGGGATCGGAACAGCGTGGAGAGGACGGTGAAGAGGCTGAGGTTATCGAAAGCGCTGACCATCCCGGAAGGGACGACCGTTTCCGATGCCTGCCGGAGGATGGCCGCGCGCAGGGTTGATTCTGCCCTGTTAACGGACGCGAGCGGGCTTCTGTCTGGAATTGTTACCGATAAGGTTGTTTTTTGTTCAGAAGATTGATTTTTTTGGGGGGTCCATTGATTGGTTATGCTGTTTTCTGATAGGAATTCAGCTGTTTGCTTTGGTATTTCTGGTGTTTGATTGAATAGGACATAACGACGAGAGTGATTGCAGAAGGATTGAGACCAGAACAAACAATTGTTTCGAAAATTATGACGAGGAATCCACAATATGTAATGTCGGATGCTTTGGCCATTGAGGCACTGCAGAAGATGATCCAAGGTCAGTTTGTTCTTTTCAGTTTAATATGAATTTGTGGCAGTGATGTTCATGTATTTTTTTTTCGATGGAAGGAGAAGGCTAAATAAGCCTTAGATACATAGAAGGAAATGAAAATCAGAGATTGAAGCTGGGTACATGAATCCCTATAATGTCACCAAACAGCAGGCTTCCTATGAACATCTGTGGGTAGATGAGTTCTCGTGGCGTTGGTCCCGTGTCGTATGATAGCTTCGTTAACCAGTCCGCACATGTGTTGGCCTGCCTATATATATGTTTTAATTCAACCGTCCACGATCTGCTGAGGAGATTGTGTATGTCCGCCACTATGGAGCTTGTTTGCGGATTAAGGGTGTCGTCACTGTTGATCAAGTTTATTGCCATAAGAGAGTCAGATTCTACCACCAATTGCATATATTGGTTGTTCCATGCATAGTTGAGTCCAAATATGATGGCTTGCAATTCTGCTTCTGCTGGAGTGATTGCATTAGTTGGGCCAGTGAAGCCTCCAATCCAGTTACTTGTGTTGTCTTGGAAGAGACCTCCTATGCGAGCTCTACATCCACCATGGTTGGACCTTAGGAAACTCCCGTCTACATTGCACTTTAGCCATCCTTCCTGAGGAGGTTCCCACAGATGTTCATGTATTTTGATTGCTTAAACATGTGGTGACTGACAATATTGTCTATAAACATGGAACCTGTTTTTTACTTCTGAAATGTAGTTTTTTTTTCTTTATGGATAATTAGCATAAACTTGTCTCCTTATGGATGATACTGGTGTGATACCAATGTTTTCTTGAACTGTCTGAAGCTTTAGTAATGATTGTTTATGTTTGCAATGCAACTTTAGGCTGTTGCTGTTGGTGACTGCAAGCTCTAAATAAATTGTCATTGCCAATATTTTAGTGTAGTCCTGTTAACTTTAATTTGCATGTCTCAAAACTGATAAACGTGCTATCCTTTCTCCTATAGGTTGTAATCGGGGGTTTCTGAATTACAACTTAAGAACCCAAATTTTAATAGATATGTAACTGATGGAATTAAGCAAGTGGTTAGTAGGAGATTAGTAAACAAAGGATGTCTAATACATTTTATTTAGGATCTAGATCATCTTATTTCAAGTTCATCTTCTTTTCTTGGATCAGGTTCTCTTGCAATATTCAGTTATATTCCATACTCCATACACTAATAATGATAATAAAAATCTAGATTCTTTTATTTAGGTAAAAGCGAAGTGCCCACCTTGGACAATTTTTGTTCACATTTAATAATGTATATTATATAGCTCTAACTACATGTGATCTCATGATAACTATAATAACACATAAATGATCAAATGTCATCTTTGTTTTTCACGGTCATCTTTTCTTCATTAGTCTATGAAGATATAATGACAAATTTATTGCAGCAGAGTGGATTGCCTACTCAGTATGTTTATTCAGCTTAACATAGTAGTTCTTTTTGTCTTTTCATTATTTTTTTCCTATACAGGAAAATTTAGACACCTTCCAGTTGTAGAAAATGGTGAAGTCATGGCAGTGCTGGATATAACAAAGTGTCTTTATGATGCTATATCAAGAATGGAACGGGCTGCACAACAAGGTAGTGCTATAGCAGCTGCAGTTGAGGGCATTGAGCATCAATGGGGAAGCGATGTTCCAGGTTACTAAATTGATTGAACTAATATATTGGCTTAATGCCCTAAAATTTCTGACACGTTGAATGCATAAGTATTTGTTTTGATAGCACATCAGTCTTCATATCCATTTGATGTATTGATTGGTGCATGTAAAATGAATTTTGATGTGAAATAATTCATGAAAAACTCTATTGATAGTGGCAAGATTTAAAGACTTTTATTTTATCACAAGTTGTTTTCGTGTACAATCTGTCTTCAAAATAATTTATCTATGTCTATTTTCATTGCAGCTCCTTATGCATTTATTGAAAGTCTGCGAGAAAAGATGTTTAGGCCTTCTTTGTCAACTATCGTCACAGAGCTAACAAAGTAATAACTCTAGAAGTTCTTTTGATAGATATATTATTTTCTGGATTAAATGTTCAGATCTTCTGTCTATACTTGTACACAGAGTTGCTACAGTATCTCCTTCGGATCCAGTGCATGTTGCTGCTAGGAGGATGCGTGAATTTCATGTTAACTCGGTCATTATTGTTTCCGGAAGCAAACTTCACGGGATTCTAACGTACATTACGTTTCTCGAACTTAGATTCTGATGCGTGCTTTTGGTGGTTCCTAGTTTAACGTTTCCTGACGCTTATTTCATGGCATTACTTCATATATTGAAATTTTATTATACCAACTTTTGCAGTTCTAAGGATATACTCATGCGAGTAGTTGCTCAAAATCTTTCCCCTGAACTTACTGTAGTTGAAAAGGTAACTTTTGCCGATGACAATTCACACTTTGATGTTCTTTTTTTGGCTTGTAATCTTTCATTTGTAAATGAAAATCCATCTATCTGGTAAGCATGGGAAAAATATGCTCAATATTAGTTGTTTTAATTTGAAAACTAAAAACTTTGGGTTATAAATCTGGATTAAGAACTTTTGAGTTACCAGTATAGGTGGATATATCATATTTGTGCTTTATAATTGAGGACCTTATCATTCATCCTTCCTTTTTCTATTACTTTTAACATATATGCACCTTTCAGTTTTGTTGCTTTGTTTTGTCTGGACCTGGATCTGATGCAATGAATTTCCTGTTAGAATAAAAAAAGCATTTCCTTGTAAATTTTCTTGCATGGACTTTCAATTGTTTCACAGCTATGTTCACTTTTAATTTTTAAAAGCAGATAGACATGTATCTAAGACGTTCTCTGATAGTCTGATGGTTTCCCTATGATGACATTGAAGGTAATGACTGCGAATCCTGACTGTGCAACACTGGATACTACAATTCTTGATGCATTGCATTTAATGCACGATTCAAAGTTCTTACATCTCCCAGTTATAGATAAAGGTAATGTGCAGTGCTAGATATAGGTGACATTAATTTATTTATTTTTACATTGGAAAATTCAATTGTCCTTACTCTGTCCTGTTCTGTTTATGTAATAGATGACCGTGTTGTTGCTTGTTTGGATGTTTTGCGTATAACTCATGCTGCAATTTCAATGGTAAGATCACTATATCTTATATCCCTTCTAAATCATATTGTGTAATTGAAGAAATCTGTGGAAGTAATTGAATGTAAATATAAACAGTTAGGCACTAGTTGAAACCACAATCTTATATGTCTACCACTATTATTTTGAAGTGCATAATGAGAGAGAAGAGAAGAATTTGTAGTGCATGATGAGTTATTATCTGCTGTTCAAGTTAGTCATATTACTTATATGGTTACCACTGTTATTTTATGCTCCTTAGTCCATCTATTTACTACATATGTGTATCATGTTCCATTAATTTGTCTGCATCATGTAACACAAGTAACACCAAGGTTTGATGACAACCCACATTCAAGGTCTATGCAAGAAGTCTACAGTGTTATTCCTGTTTTATGTTAATCGTGAGCACTTATCGAGATTATAATGCCTTCTTTTTTTATTTTCTTTTGCATGCTGAAAAGGTTGAAGGTGGAGCTGGCACTGTTAATGATGTTACAAATACGATGATGCAGAAGTTCTGGGATTCTGCTCTTGCCCTGGAGCCAGCACACGATGATACTGATTCACATAGGTCTTCCTTGTTTTCCTTTCAGTTCAAGTTTCTTTAATGTTCATGTCTTATTGTTCAACTTGTCCGGTTTCAGTGACAGTTCCTCAATCACGCAATCAGAGTACACAGAAGGAGGAAAACATATGTCTCCCCTTCGTCTTAGTAATTCGTTCACTTTTAAGTTTAAGGACCAAAAGGGACGTGTACATAGGTTCAGTTCTGGTTAGTATTATTGGAACATCCACTGACGCAAGAACCTGAATTCTGATTCTGTTCTCTTACATTGTGCAACGTTAGATATGATGTTTGGTGTCATGATTCTTCATTTACTTTAAACAGGTTCAGAGACACTTGCTGAGCTGATGTCAGTTGTGGTGCAAAGGATAAGACTTGACAGTGATAAAGACAAAATTGAACTTTTGGTAAGGTTTCATAATTATCATTCTTTTTTTCATGTTCATAGTTTACATGAAGCTAAACTTTGACTACTATTTGCTTGTAGTATGAAGATGATGAACATGACAAGGTTCTTCTAGCTACAGATAGTGATCTTGTGAGTGCTGTGAACAATGCAAGATTAGCAGGATGGAAGGTGACTATTTCTTGTGTGTTTGATCTGATGATTTTCTTAATATTATCTTGGGACAGTGGTGATATTTCGGATTGACATGTCCCTTGTTCTTCACTCCTTTATCATTAATGAAAGGAAAAAAAATGTGTTCACTTATTTTCTTCATCACGATTCAACATATTATCAATAGGAAGGGTTAAATTATCAGCCCTCCTTTATTGACAAGTGGAAAACTGGCAAATGAAGTTTGGTTTCTGGTCACCCAGTGCTAGATGGTGGACCGTGTAATGAGTTTGCATTGAGCATTCTTCATGATAAATGCCATTTTTTTACGTAGATGTTTCTTCTTTTAGTCAATATAGAAACTTTTTCAATATTCTTCTTATCCGCAAATGCTTCAAGGCTGCATTTGGAGCGAAGCAGTTCTCTAGAAAGGAAGCTGTTAATTTTATTGCTCTCTAGACAAGTTCAAGAAATTGCTTTTTCTCATAGTTAAACTGTGTTGCCTCCCACAACACAGTCTAACACAGTAGTGTTTATATGCGAGTCTGTCTTAAAGGTGTCTTTATTTGCAAATTTCAGGTTCTAAGGCTGCACATTGATGGCTTGGAAATACAAACTGAAGGCATACAAGTGATGTCAGAAGTGCAAACAAATGGAAGGACGTCTCTACATCCTGGAATTTTGACTGGAACATTTGTACTGGCTGGCATTGGAGTTCTGTTGTATTTGAAACGATCAAAGATGTGATTCGAGTTACATGTAAGAGTAGCAGATACGCAAGGAAATACTTACAGTGGCACAGGAATACAGATTATACTGAAATAAAAGTTGGTCGTCGAGTGGTGGTGCGCAAAGTACCACCTAAATCAAAAGGAAAGATGTGCACTTTTGAAGATATTACACTGTATGTACATTGCAAAATTTGCAGCCGTTTTTCTGGATGAGCGACATACTCGTTCCGTGATTATATGTAATGTCCTCAAGTTTTGACCCTAACTAAAGAAGCAAGCATGATAGGAAGGATGTATTTGTATTCGCTAAATCCTTTTGCAGCACTAACTGTACTATGTATCAATCTTTGGCCTCTGGCTTAACTTTGAACAGTTAACTAAATAGCAGAAATTTTCTGTAACTTTGTACAGTTTCTTCTATGGCGAATGGTGACTTATTGTGTGCTTGCTTGAAATAATTTACTTCTATCTGGTGTTCTGATATGTCTGTAAACAGTCTTTTGTATTTTTTTTGGTTAATCCTGTTTTCTCATCTCTCGGAAAAACACACAAAGAGGATATGCAATTTCCATACAGCAGCCCTGGTTCAAGGTTATCCTTCAGAAAACTCCATGTTACTAAGTGTCAGTAACTATTCTCTGCAAACAGAAACTTGTGTTTCTGTCATGTGATCTGATGCAACAACTTATGAATAGTTCTAGGAACTTGATGCTAATTGATGGATCACTTGATGTTTCAATAACTAGAGAGCTTCACAGATATGGTAAAACTCAAGTTTTATCACCTCAGTTCTTTATGCTTTTGCTGTCGGAACATTAACAGACATTTTTTGTTTAGGGATGGCAAATTTTCGTATTACGTTCGGAAATCCGACTTCCAAGAATTTTATTCTCTATGACCCCGTTTGGTTGTCATCATATTATTCATGGATTAATTTTTTTTAATCCTAAGAGTTAGTCTCATACTCTTAATCCAATGGGAATAATGCTAGTCCAAACTTTAATAAATGAGTGGAACCCATCGGATGAAAAAATATGGCAGAAAATAAAGGCCTTAATTCAGATCTTATTCTCTAATCAAACGGGATCGTGAGAAGAGAGATATCCTCCATCTAGTTAGTTATCCCCACACCCCGTCATAAAATTTATTTCATTACTAATTAAATACATAATTAATTATTTTTAATTATGTATTTAGGATTATTAAATATATTTAGGATTATTAAATTTTAGATCTTTAAATTATAAAATTAGTTTAATTTTTTATCAATTTTATTCATCAGTCCAATTTTCTATTTTTTAAAATTATTTTATTATATTACTGATTTACACTCTTTTAAAAATGATACCCCTTCCTTTATCTTTTTCTCTCGCTTGTCTCTGTACTCTCTCTCTTCTCTTCTCTTCTCTCTCTCTCTCTCTCGCATGTGCATAGGCGAGAGAGAGAAAGAGGAGAGGAGAGAGAAAGAGAAAGAGAAAGAGGAGTGGAGTGCGAGAAAAAAGAGTGGAGAGAGAGTAGAGAGACAGTTGAGAGAGAAAAAGTAAGAGAGAAAGGGAAAAATATTATTTTTAAAGAAAGATAAAATAATAATTTAATAAATTAAAATAAATTTAAAAAATAGAAAATTGGATTGATGGATAAAATTGATCAATCGAGAAAAATTTAGACCTAAATCTGCTCGATTTTATAGTTCAAAGATATATATATAAATTTTAGCAATAGTTCAAGGATAAATAAAAATAACCCATATATTTAATACAGTCATGGTAACCGGGTTAATTCTTGTACAGCATATTTTGTATCTAATAGGCTATTGTCAAATACCCATATGTTGTCATATTTGATTATTTTCTACATTTACTATGTTTTATGATGTTAATTTATATTTGTTTTATTTATTCAATTACTAGATTACTAATGTGGATGCAAGTTGAAGATTAGGTTTTCATAAAACAATTTCTTTTCAGAGAATCCCTACAGAAGGTAGCATTAATTATATCCACTCTCTTATATGTTGGGCTTAATGTCTTGAAATTTCCAGAAAAAGAAAATCCTTAACAAAGACTTCCATCAATCTCTTAGCTTTATGCAGTACAGTTCTTTAACTAAAACGTGGTAACTTAAATATGTTATTTCTTAACATGAATTGCCAGTAACAATAACTTCTACCTTGAACAATAGAAGATGGAAATCCCCTCTAACACGAAATTAACTTGAGAAATGGATGTACATTGGTCGATTTATAAACAAAAGAACAATTACTAGATATACATGTATCGCTGGAAGTCGTATGTGATCAATTTATGTCATATGATTTCTTATAGTTTTACTCCGGTAGTTCTGATCAAATCCGTCGCCCTCGATCATTAAGTAGTTGAAACTGGGGAATACTCACACTCGATACTTTCTGCTTTAACCCGACCCTCTTTGACAGTAACCAAATAGA
Source organism: Pontederia paniculata (assembly GCA_001647135.1). NCBI lineage: Eukaryota > Viridiplantae > Streptophyta > Magnoliopsida > Commelinales > Pontederiaceae > Pontederia > Pontederia paniculata. Next base: position 22,489 of record LTAE01000607.1, read on the forward strand.
TCTTCCATTTCCGGAACAAACTTACCCTGCATCATTACCAAAAGTTTGATTTAGCTACACATTCCTTAGCATCTAGAACGGATAGCTAGTTATGTTGCAGCAGAAGGAACAATGTAGACCTCAAAGAATGTCAGGTCAATCAAAAGATCCACTTTATATTCAACAATAACATGTAAAGGGTAGAAGAAACTATTTACCTATCTTGCTCAATACTTCTTTTGGCGAGCATAAGTGCCAAAAATACTGGAACCATTGCAGCACACAAGTGCTTAAGCGTGTGCCCACTGACAACCTGATCAGTCCATCTGTAAATCACCTTGTCCTCGGCCTCTTCCACTTTAGCCAACAGATAGAACCCTGCATGTCCTACAGTCAGTAGTTTGCTTTTCTTTCTTTTTCCCATTCTTTTTCTACAGCAGTCACATAAAAGAATAATGCTATCTAAGATACTCTGCTAGAAGATGTTAGCAACTTTATGGAACATATGGTTGCAAAAGCTGCTATCGCCCTTGTTCACGAATCATAAAGTTTCTAAAGAGACAAAATTTAGGCTTCTAGGCAGCAGGATAATACAATAGACAAGCTGAAAACCAAAATACAATGGACTTGTTCGAAGTGTAAGGCCCCAGATGATGATGATGAGAATGAAAGTTAGTCCCACATGGACAAAACACGGAGGTGGTCATGAGCTTATATATAGCATCCTCCCTTATCATTCAAGACGCGTTTTAAATTCGTGCGGGCCATATGAGCCCAAAGCGAACAATATCTTGAATGAAATTGGGGGTGTTACACGAAGAAGGTGCATTTCCCACACTAAAATAACAAGATATTTTGATATAGTGTTGAAATTTTAAGAATAGCTATTTATCATTACTTACAAAAAAGAAGTCAACATTTGAGCAAGCCACAATAGTTTTCTAGATGAACACATGTGTTTCGTAATAGCTACTGGAATTGTACAAGTGTTGGTTGCAAAAATAAAGTCAATACTTGGCAAGGCTTTTCTCACAAGGATAGTGATTTAAAGGAAAACTGCAGAATACAAATTATAATTCCAAGTATAGTCAATCACCTGCTGCCCATAGCCAGTAAGAAGAATGTGTATACATAGGTGGAATTAGTATAGCCATCAAAGGTATGATGATACATGGAAGAAACTGGACAAGTGCATATGGCCGTAAATCATCAAAAAATCTGCAAACAGGAAAGAACAAACTGTCATGTGGAGAAAGAATATAAAATGCATGAACAAAAGAAACCTGAATATTTCATACTTGCCTCCAGTACAAGATGCTTAATATGCCAGCAACAACTAGTGGTATGATAGATACCGTTCCAGTCTTCTCATCAATACGTTCAATGATGAAGATTGCCATGATTGATGTAAATGCTATTGTCATCTATATTTACACAAAAAAAGACATGAATAAGTTCAAAACAGGAACCAACTGGCAATGGCAATATTTGGTCTCATGCGTCAATGCAACTACTGCTACAAATTAATTGTCAAACTATGCATTGCTAAACTGATATCAAGCACCATTACAAGAATTTGGATGATAGAATGCATATTCAACCAATTGAATATTTGCATATGCGAGTAAAAATTTGTTAGCAAATGACCATGAGAGGACACACCAAACACAGGATAAATCTACCAAAAGTTTAGCCAGATGCGTGAGACTTTAACTAGCCAATTAGTTTACCCATAAAGGTCTTTTGATGCAAATAGAATAAACAACATGTCCTTTTGTTTTCATGAATACTTCAAGTCATTTTTCAAGGGATTCAAGTGAAAAATAATAATTGCAGAATGATGAAACTTCATTTATATGATGTCTAATGCAGACATTTACTTCATGGCTATACTATGAGTTGAGCTGCCTTAGGTCAATGGTAAACAACATCCACCTAACAATTGCTGCAAGCTTTTTGCCTATATATAAAGCACATATATAGCAACATGAATTCAGACGCAAATTAATAGAAAGCTATTAATCACTTTGACGAGCAAAAACATTTGTTTCACCAAGTGGCAGATACTAGGATATGCGAGTCTCTCTCCTCCAAAAATGGATATGAGAGCCTACTAATTGCTTAACCTATTCTTTCCTACACTTTAATTTACACTTTAAAACCCCATATTCACAGCATAATTCAACTCCTACAGGGGAAATTAAAAACTAACAACAAACTTGACTCAACCGGCAAAACTAGTTCAGATTCACTATGACTACTGACCTAATTTTAGTCAAATTGACAAACCTTAAGACTCAAATTGATAAATCTAGATGCCTTGATGTTTAAATTCTAGTAATAAAGACTGAAGTAGTCACCATCTTTTCAGAAGAAAGTATAGATTCACCACAGTTACTAAATAAAGAGTGATATGATAAATGAATTTTATATCCACATGCATGAAAATTAACATGACTACGCAGAAGCTTTGCAAACTATTATCAGCTACATGTCAGAATGAATCACATAAACCTACAGGTAATCGATCCCAGACAAGTGTCGCATCATTTGGTTCAAGATGGTAGTAGGAAGAACCAACACAAACTGCAGCCACACCAAGGAAGAAGATTGACCAACCCCAGACTTCGCCTTGCAAGCTGTAAATGAAAGTGGCAAGAGTTCAGCGAACAATAAACAACTTCACAGAAGCACAACAAAAGATTAAGGCATTATATGATCACCTCAACTTGAAGTAGTTTCGATAAAAGCAAAGTACAAGTCCTATGATGCCCACAGCAAGAAACGGAATATTCGAAATTACATTTAGTGTATTAGGTATACCTGCAAAAGCAATATTTTTTTCTTTCAGAGAGTGCAAAAGCAATAAATCTGTACCCAATATCGAGCAAAACCAACACTAGATTGCCGTGCATTTACAAGGAATTATCAGAATATTGCAACTGGAAATACTATGCAAAGATTCTTAAATTAACAAATGCCTCTAAACTCATCTTGGTTTGTGGATCCAAGTACAATCAAAGTAATGCTTGATGGCATCATGGCAAGCACTTTTTTTGGAAGGTTGCAAGCATTCAATCTTACATGATGCTCCAACTATATTATTTCAAAAATTTGTCTTACAACGCTTTGGACAATAAATAGAAAACTAAAAATGCAATCTTTGCATTCAGGGAGGCCTGCCAGTAATCAGTGTCATACTTCAAGCTCATGCAACCGGGCATCAATATGTGTAAACCAAAAGACCAGGTTCTACTTCTACTTATTTCAAAGAAAAATATGGTTTTTCTTCATCAATTACAGTAAAAGAACATTCTTTTAAACGAAATATCATAAGATTAAATATTTGACAAGAAGGATTGCGCGAGAAAATAGTTACCCCACCACTAATTTCAAATGAAAACCAAAAAGTAGCAAAAAATTATGAAATATCACAGTGGAGCTCGAAATAGGGATCACACAAAAGACGAGAATTAAAGAGAAGTAACAAAAAAAGATAAGACTCTTCAATTGGATTTCAAAGGCGTAACCGAGGAACAAAGTGCGCTGGTCAGCGAAGTCGTGGTATTCCTGGTCCTGGGGTATCGCCGGCGTCACGACCATCAGCACCACGAAGATTGCGACGGCCGCCGCGCAGCCGTACCATTTCTTACTCGTCATCAGTAAAATCTTCCGGCGATCGCCGGAGCCGAGCAAGCCGCAGATGAGGAGGAGAGGAGAAGGAGATCGAAGGGCGAAGCAAAACTACAAGAGGAAGTAATTGATCGCCGAAATGCTAATAATACATAACATAAACATAGAAAAAGGAATCAAATAATAATTTGGGCCGTTAATGGGCTGAGTTAAAAAAAGTTTACTGGGTTGGGCTTATTCTCGCATAAATTTTCTATTGAAAGGCATATTTTTGTTTTTCTTTCTTTTCTTATATTGTGAAAAACAATTGCATTTTATTTTCATGAAAGTTAGGATTTTCAGAATATTTGTAACATTTTATTTTATTTTATTATTTCAATATGCTAACTTCATAAACCTTTTTGAAAAAAAAGAACTAGCTATTTTGTCATAATATTTCATGTAGCTTTGCTTTTATTTTTGTATTTTCAGTTTTTCATATAAATGAAATTCTATACAAGTAACATTGTTATACCAACCGAACATAGAATATGTTAGGATAGTTGGATTTTGATTTTGTGACAATCGTAGTTTGAATTCTTTTGAGTGCATTATTTATTTATTTATTTATTTTAAATGGTTCAAGAGGCGTCATGCCCGATTTACATATTCATGTTGAATTGTATCCTCTTAAAAATATTTCTAATAAATTAATCTTTCACATTAAATAGTTCATAGGAATGATCAGGATGGTTACCTTAAAATCCAAAATTTGCATATGTCATAAAAAAACTTAATTATATACATTAAAAACAGCTCAATACATAGTCGACGACAATGTGGTCAAACTCTTAATAGTTTAAAAGTTTAAGTAAAACAAGACACATCATCATAATTTTTAAATAATTTTAGACTCTTGAATTCTACTCAAAAAAATAATTCTAAAAAATATGTGAACTCTTATAGAGTTCATATGACTCTATATGATTCTATATGAGTACGCACGACTCTTTATTTTATATAATAAATATTTTCAATTATTAAATATTTTTTAACTAACTTATTAGTTGAGTTACGAGTGAAATTTATAGATGATATATTATGAGTTGAAATTATTGCAACCAACTTTAGTGCATTGCTATCTTTCATTACTTTTATTTTCATTTTTAACTAACTTATAAAATAATTATTATGCAAAGTTATTAGTTAGTTAGAGGTAATAGTTCTTATTTTTATTGCTTCATATTTATATCATATTAATGCAATATATTATCTTTTATATATTTGAATCGCATAGTTTTATATTATGAATGCATAATAATTATTTAATAATATAATTTATTTAATGTATAAATTCTACGAGTTCAAAAAATAAATTTATTTAAAACTATTGAACTTAACTTGGTCAACGATAATTCCCATTCTAGCATTCGTTTTTCAAAAGAGAATCACTCCGTTTCTACATATTTATCAAACTTGCGAGACCATTTCAGACAATCAAGAGCGCTTTTGTTTTCTAGAATTTGTGAAAAGTAATTTTTAACTTAAAACATGAAAAGAATTGGTGAGAATTCTTCCGACTGCTCCAAATCTAGTAACACAATTTTAGAAAAGTGCCTTACAACATTTTTAAAAACTTAAGATTTTTTTTATAAAACATCCAAACAGGACCTAAATGACTAATTTTATGTTTATGTTTTGCATGCATTGCAATTACAGTAAATGAGTTGCAATTATAGTAAATGAGCTGCAATTACTTAACCAGGTGAGGTCCATATGGAATTGGGTTTACAATATATGTAACAAAAGTGCAGATAAAATAATACTAATTTAAATTATTTTATATATTTTTGAAATATATTTATAATATATGTAACAAAAGTGCAGATAAAATAAAAAGACAGAAATATTATAAATGAAAATAATATAGATAAATACTTAATAATATAAGTTTATGTTATGAATATACTAAATTCTGCATAAAAATAAATCAAAATAAATATTACACAACCTAAAAAAAGATATACCAATAATTTTACTATTTTAGTTTTAGAACATTATCATTTCAAAATTTTATAATAATACATATTATAAAATAGAAATATAACAATTATAAAATAAAAGGATGAATAAAATATTAAGGGTGCTAATTTAAAACCATTAAAGATAATAATGATATATTATGCATTGCAATAAAAAATATAATATATTCACATAAGAATATAATTATTTTTATAATTGACAAAGTGATGAGAGAGAATCAAGAGAACGTGAAGGTCCACTAAATTAATGAAAGAAAAAATAATTGTTTGTTGGGTCACCGAATAAAGATATTTATTTTTTTTAACATAAATGTTATAATATTAAAGATAAAGTTATGATATATAAATTAAATAATGTATGTTCTTAGAGAATATCCATATAATTATATAATTATTTATTTATTAATAAATTTAATGATAGTGTACTCGGGTACACCATGTACGTTGAATGTTAAAATCGTTGGATATGAGATTTGCGGTTGAAAAAAAATAAATAAGAAATAAAAATTTTAAATAAATTATTTGTAGGTCTCAAATCCAACAGTTTAATATATAGAGTACATGATGTACCCGAGTACATCATATTAAACTCTTTATTAATATATGATAATGTTTTTTTAATTAATTACTTACATCAATTTTTTTAACTTCAACCAAAAAATAAAATTAATTTTCCAAAGTTTTCATTTATATTTATTCAAAACAGAATAATTTGTATTCCATATTTTATAATTGCATCAAACTAACCCTAAGTTATTAATCTCTAGTTCAACCGATGATAATAAACATTAAATTGAGCATCTCTTTAATGTCTTTTAGGACTTTACTATCACGTTATCTAAATTTCATTTGAAAAATAAGATTAAAATTAAGATCTCATTAATTACGTTTAACCGGACAATTTTTTTGAAGCTAGTCGCCCCTACTGTATTAATTAATAAATAGAAAAATAGAAAGCAAGATATTCTTTCTTTAGGGTGTGTTTGAATTGGTGAGAAAAGGAAAATAATATAAGGAAGAGTAAAAATTACCCAAATTAAATATATTATTTGAAGATGAAATTAAGAATCAATCTTCTTTCCTTTCTTAACTAATTAAAAATTATCATTCCTAATTTGAAGTGAATTTGAGGATGAAAAAAATTATCCTCCTCTTTCTTTCTTTCCTTCCCCCCTATTTTATCCAAATATATCCTTAGGCAAGAATAGGTCTATATGTTGTGCATTAATGTCAATGGAGTAAGTAATGAATGTAAGAATAGCTAATCCTTTCTTTTTTAAAAAAAAAAGAAGTAATGAATGTAAGAAAATATTTTAGAAATGCTGTAATGACAATTAAAACGGCCTTTAAGACAAGGAATGGACAAGTTAAAAATTATCCAATTTGAATAGAACTTATTTTAAAGATGAAGTTACAAATTAACCTCTTTTTCTCTCTTAAATAAATTAAAATTATTATCCCTAATTTGGAGTTGAATAGACTTTCTCCTCCTCTTCCTTCCCTTCCCCCTCCTCTATCCCAATATATCCTTAGGCAAGAATAGGTCTATATATAGTGCATTAATGTCAATGGAGTAAGTAATGAATGTAAGAAAAATATTTTAGAAATGCTGTAATGACAATTAAAATGGCATTTAAGACAAGGAATGAATGTAGGTGCATATACTATTAAATTTTATAAAGGTTGTGTTTGATTATAGTTAAATTGAATAACTACATCAGTTTATTATTCAAAAAGCTATTACATTTGCAAAATTTAAGTCTTCAAATTTGACAAATCACAAGCATATGACAATTCAAGTTTCCCTGTACATGCATTTTGTCTATTTTTAGTTATGTTCTTTTTTTTCCTCAACTTGCCATATAGTAAGAAAAATAAGGCCAACTTGCAAATAATACCACAATAAAATATGCACTTTCCCTTTTCTGTGACAAATGGTGAAGAAGGACCAGTCGCCATTACTCCCAAACTCGTTGCACTAATGTTTGCAGAGCAGGGCAATGAATCCACCTTCTTAGTAGGTGGATGTGGTGGAAGTTGTTTAGGTAGACAACTTGAGAAGAAAATTTTCTTCTAAGTTGTTAAAGAATTGGAGGTGGATGAATGGTTGCTCAGACAAGTAGTGGAACATACGGCCCATACCGTATTCATGTTGTCCTGCACCATTCCCAACTGTATAAGCTGCACCTGTGTCTAGGTTGATATAAATATGGTTGTGGTTTAGGTCTATCGTTTCTGTCACATCCATATCAGTGATCTGGTAGGAATATACTGCACAGAAAACCACAAGTTACCTCCACAAGGAATCTGTCTGCAGAAAATTAAGGCCACAAAACTAAACTTTTCACTTTGCTGAATAATAGTTCAAGTTAATAAACTCAAACTGGTACCTGTTAGAGCATGATCATAACAGTCACAAGATCCCTGAGTTTGACCCAGCTTAGAAGAGAAATAATGATATTGATGATCACTACAGCACAAAGTAATTGTTAATTAGACACATGATTAATGAGAGTTAATTGCGGTTACGGGGGCGGACGACGGTGCGGCGCCTTTATAAGCTCCACGCGAACCGGAATAAGCACGGCTGACGGAAGTCTCCGAAAGCTTATCACATTTTTCTTTCTTTCATGATCAGCATCAGAAGAGAAATAACAGTCACAAGATCCCTGAGTTTGACACAGCTTAGAAGAGAAATAATGATATTGATGATCATTACAGCACAAAGTAATTGTTAATTAGACACATGATTAGTGAGAGTTAATTGCGGGGTTACGGGGGCGGATGATGGTGCGGCGCCTTTATAAACTCCATGCGAACCGGAATAAGCACGGCTGGACGGAAGTCTCCGAAAGCTTATCACATTTTTCTTTCTTTCATGATCAGCATCAGAAAATCAAAGGGAAAGCAAAGCACATGCATCAACTGTTCTTCATTGGGGTTTATGGCCTTTAAGGCAACTTTAACTTCCATGCAATATTCAGAGAGTTTACTTTCTAATCGGCAATGGCCTTTTCAAAATTTCACCTTTCATTGGACACATGAGCAGTTCCAATGCAGCAAAGCCTGAAGTACTGAATAAGTAGATGCAACTTTCTGTCTAATTTAAATTTTGGTGACTCATAATATATTCCTAAAGTTTAAAATAGCTTTAATAGCTCCGAACACTGAATTAACCAAATCCTAATAGTCCTAAACATCTATCCAAGATCGAATAAAAGTTTAAAAGAAGACTACCACCAAAGATGTGTAATACCTTTGAATTGGCAGCCTTGTACAAGGGGAATAGAAACCTTTTTTTTTCTGATGTACAATATAATATATCACACCTCCAACCATATTCTTCGTCCAAGATTAATTGCAAGACTAGACACAATTCAATTGTGTGTGTGTGTGCATGGTACTGATGGCCAGCCCAACCATCTTATTAGTTTCTGTATGGTGTCCACAACTCTCATGTCCCAGTAATCACAACAGACTGTTAATATTTATATCCACATTCTATGGGACATGTTCTTAATTTATGCAACAAAAGCCAACCACTTGCTGCTGTTTCTGTTAAGAGAAGAAAACTGTATGTCATTACACACCAAGTGGATGATTTTTGGTCATCTTCTTGTCATTTGACTGCCCATATCAGCTTAAGAAGTCAATGACCAAATGAGTCTCTCCACAAACATGATGGGCATGTTGACAAGATATAAGATATCAAAAGTCCAATATTATATTATGTATAATCCATGGGCAGCTGAATTTTTTGCATCAGAGCATGTTGACAAGTTAGAAGATATCAACAGTCCAATATTATGTTATGTAGAATCCATGGGCAGCTGATTTCTTTTTGTTCTACACCCATCGGCATCCGACGATTAACTTAATGTTCGAACTAAAATGAAAAAAAGATAAATTCTCATTAAATTAATGACTTCATGAATCCAATTAGAATTACTAGCTTTTGTCGATCTTAGCACATAATTCACTATCCAACTGTACTAACCAAATAGAGACTTCTCTTAATCTTAGTTCTTAGAATCATTGTCCATAGTTAGTGTCCCAAACCTGCCCTGGGTTAAAACCTACATTCCAAAGAACAATTTATGACAGGTCCAACTATGCTTGCATATATGCACACTGTTGATCATAAGTGATGGAAAGTTTTGCTCTTCTGGGATATTCTTCTTTGGTTGCTGAAACATATCAGGGTTGCTGTCATTCGACTCCTTTGCCCAAATAACTTGGAAAAGTTACTTGTTTACAGTAACAAATATGATACATAACTAGGACATCATTTTTCAATGCTTACCTACCATGCTAAAATCAGATGTACCTTGAAACAGTACAGAAAGCCAGAAATGATGCTTTTTGTATTGGGAGTTTATTTTTCCAATATATACAGGACTGACAACTTAAATTAGCTTTCCTATTTCATCTTCCATAAAGCCTATTGAATTTAATGGATGCTCCAACCTCTGCATTGATGTGGTCTAAGTGTTAGCTCTCAAGACCAATTTAGGTAGGTCACCTAATTGGTTCAATCACATCTTTGCACATGATCTCATCAATTTCAAGTTCCAATCACCAATAGGCTTAAACCTGATGCCAATATAACACATCCAGTGTTAGAATACAAGCTTTGATAATTCTAACACTTTTGATAATGCAAATCAATAACTTTTTTTTTATATCCGCTTAGGATCCCGATGTCCAGTGTTATTAACTCCTGACTAATCCGGAATCGAGGAGAACGAGCAGAAATGATATCCCTCTGATCAAATTGGTGACTCCAGAGCTCGAACTCGGGCCTACTAGCTCCCGGTCCCTCAAACCGGGACACATCTCTGCTAATCAGGTGCGCCAACCGAACTTGGTTAAATCAATAACCCTTTTGATAATTCTTCTTCCCCTCAGCTGTAAGATATTCCGGAAATAGGGGCTTTAGAACTCGTCTTACCAGAGTTTAAGCTGCTTATCAGAGTAAGGACTCCTTTTCTGCCAGTGAAGGGACTCCAATAAGAAAGGCATACACTTCAAGAAGACATCACTTGCATCAAGACACAGCATAGGAAACAGGCTTTTTAGGTAACCTGCCCTTTACATCTTGCTGCAACAGCTTCTAGGCAAACTGAATGACTTCTCCATGGAGGGCACTTGGCAGCTCCTGCCATGCAAGGCATGCAAAGACTCCAGCCACAGATTTCCCCCACTTTCCAAAAGCAATAAATGTGATTTTATCCTTCACTAATGATCCAAAAATTCAGAAGCCACGTACAAGAAACAACATTCATATTTACTGAAGCTGATGTGATCATGATTCATGGAACACCTGTTTTGCCCAAATGGAGCCAGCAGCCATCGTGATGACAGGGAAGAAGTAGGGAAGAACAAAAACCTTCCCCTTCTCTACTGCCGGATGGCAGTGCCGTAATTAGGACAAGAAAAAGGCGGGTCAAAAGTTTACCGTTAGAAACAAAGCACTTCCATCATCTCTTTCTCCTGCTCCATTACTACTTGTACTACAGAGTCTACATGTGTCTCTCTTGTCACATCCTTTCATCCATATCCTTCTCCTGCAGGCAAGCCGAAAAGCTGCTGTTCTTGCTTAGAATAGGCATGGGCATCTTCAGGGACAACGGCAAGGTGTACAAGCCGGTTGCCGACGTGAATCTGGGCGCAGACAGTGATGAATTCTACATTCATCCAGAGGTCAAAGGTATGCACAGGCATGCATGCATGCATGCATGTCAGAATTCAGTTTGATCTTTAAGGAAGCGATGCTTCAAGGTGCTGATTTGAGCTGATGGCTAAATTTCCGGCATGAATCAGCCCCTCGTGTGGCCGGATTGCTCGTCAGGATCTTCGCGTGGGTACTGGAGTCATGGCTTTTTGGTCCTCTTGTTCTTCATTTTCTGAAGAAGGACAATCTCGTCCACAGGGTAGGTTGTGACCCCATTCTCTTAATACAGCAGTAACATATCCTCAAGGAATGCACATAGAAAATTTTATTGCTTCTTATTCTAATTCATCATGACAGCTTATAACTTTTCCGAATTCTTGCAGCTTGTTTCAAATGCCGAATTTCAGGAGTCACCTCTCTTCAACACCGCCGGGCATGACTGCGAAGGTTCGATTTCTTTTCAGGAATGTAAAGAAAATCTTGTTTCAGAATTCGAATTGCTTTCATGCAACTTTCAGCAGGCTGTATTCTGAAAATTTCAACCAGATTTTGCAGAAAGAGATGTTGAGATCATACAGCCAGACTTAACTCCTGGGAAACGAGTTAAGAAGGCTGTGGACTGCCTCCCTCCTCGCTTGGAATCTACGCTGGATGATTCAGTCTCCTATTTCAGACGATGGACCATAAGGGACTTCCACAAGGCCTACAGCTCAGGAGAGACCACCCCTCTTGCAGTAATACCATCTTACTACCATTTACAGTTTACTGCTCATAATTTTCATCAATAGGCAAGGAAATTTCTCCATCTGATCACTGCATGCTACGTACGACTACCACAGGTTGCAAAGAGATTTTTAGCAGCAGTAAAGCAGTCTGAGGATCCTAAGCTGCACATGTCATTCTTCATCTGTTACAGTGCTGAGGACATACTGAGGCAGGCAGAAGCCTCATCTCTTCGGTATCAAAAAGGTACTTATGATCAAGGTTCTCAAACTCTCGAGTTTAACTCTTAAACTCTTACGAGTTTACGAGTTCACAATTCCAAACAATTCCAAACGAGTTAACTCGGAGTAGAATCTTAACTTAGAGTAAACTCGGGTAAACTCTCGAGTTAATAGGGTAAACTCTTTAAACTCGGGTAAACTCTTGAGTTAGCTTCATAGACTCGGTGGATACATAAGTAAATTAGAAGTATATTATATTGAGATTCATTAAGTATTTTGAAAGTATTATTTGAAAACAATAAGATGAAATTAAATAAATGTATCATTTATCCCTCATTTATACATTTATAATAATTCACTCCTTTAAAATAATTATAATTAACCATTAATTATTTCTTATGTGTTTGATTTGATGTTTCACTGTTTTAGAAAAAGACAAGTGATCAATAATGATTGACAATTTTTTTCATATGATTTTTACTCTTATCTTTTTTTTAAAAGAACATTTGTTTAATAGTTAAACTTATGTGATAATTTTATAAGTTGCTCACTATCTTTCTTAATTTTCCTTTTAAATGACATATTTTTGTTATATATGAACAATAATAAAATGAATATATATTTTTACTCATAAATATCTTTATTTATCCAAATTATCAATAAAAAATCACCATATTATTCATCTTATTTTTATCAACAAATAATAAAATAATATATATAATAATTATTTTAAAATATAAAATATCTCGTACATAAACTCTACGAGTTTACGTCTCGAGTTTACGAGTCGAGTTTACTAAGTGTAAAACGAGTTTACGTGAACTCTCGAGTTTAGAAACATTGCTTATGATGCCAGTTGACATGTCATATTTGCAATAAAAGATGTCACGAAATGTCTTTTACCATGATGAATTTTACATATATTTTACACATCACGACTGTGTTTCTTGTTACCCAGCAGTACTCAGCAGGTTTAGGTTAAGCATGCATCAGGAAGCAACTCTTACTAGCTAACATTCTCATGTATACATCTAACAAGTAACAACTAAACCAATCATTGTGTTCATGACATGTTGCAAACACTTCATATTATTTTCCGAGTATAACAGTCAAATGAACATTTGAAACAACAATGATTACCATATGATACCATAATGTGTTGTTACTCAAGTTAACAAAGTTTACATTCCATCCGACTGATCAAACTCCGCTGTTAACAGGTGAACCAATTTCAGTGATGGATGGTGTGCTGGTTGCAGTAAAAGATGAGATAGACTGCATGCCATATCCTACTACAGGTAATACAAAGTTTCCATATTCTTCATTTGGTTAAATGCCCAGCTATCATTTCTCAACTTTACTGATGGCCAATCAGGAGGCACTAAGTGGTTACACAAAATGAGACCCTGTGTGGAGGATGCAGGCTGTGTGAAACAACTGAGACTATGTGGTGCCATACTTGTGGGGAAGACTAACATGCATGAGCTAGGAGCCGGGACCAGCGGTATCAATCCTCACCATGGGTAGGCCAGACTTCTTCCCAAGGAGATGTATTTGCTAGCATTTGTTCAGCAAACATAACATTATCACCTTGAAACATGAAAACAATACCCTGCTGCAGGAAAAAAATAATTTGATGACTAAAATCTTCAGCATGATGCATTCTTAATTTCAGACAACTCAGGAAACTATTACCCAAGAATATTATCTGTAGATAGAAAGAAACATGTCAGACTACACCAAATTTGATTAGCACCCGTTGGATAGTGAAACTATATCTCAAGCTGGACGGGAGCTATTAACCTTAAGTTAGAGTTTTGAAGTCATCAATTTAGTTGAAATTTATCTCTCCGCTTGTGTCCAAACATCAAATTAGTCAGGTGTCAGTAATCCCGAAAACTTATGAGTCAGGACTGGCAAAAATGACAAAAATACAAACATTTATTTCATTTTATCAGGCAGAGTGAAGAAATAATCTTTCTTCTGAATTTTCTAAAGGGCTACTAGAAATCCTTATGACATAAACAAGGTGTCTGGAGGCTCCTCTAGTGGATCTGCTGCTGTGGTGTGTGCTGGACTGTGCCCTGTTGCACTTGGTGTCGATGGAGGAGGTACGAAATTGAATCACCTGTGCCACTGATAATTCAGATTATACACACTTTCATGGCTTCAATCTGAAAAAGAAAGACCATATTCTCGTTGCAACACAAGCCAATATCCTGCATTCTGTATATGGTAAAGCAAATTTTCTAATAGCAATTGCTCAAGGGTTAATCAAAACTGTATAAATCAGAAATAGAAAAAGAGAAGACACATGACATAGATGAAACATATTTGTAACATTCAATGTCAGTATTCACTTTCATAAAGAATATCCAAATCTACAATTTAATTACCAAAATGCATGTGTCAAGTTTCTGTCACAATCATATTGTAAGGGTGATTGCAGAAGAAATGCTTCTCACGTCAGAAGGATATTTGTTTAATCACGCATTAACGACATAATTAGCAGATTAGAAAAATCCTCACAATCCAAAATACATCAATGTTCAAATTCATATTCCTTGATGACATGCCTATTCACATCACGACATGAATTAATGAATTAGCCAGAAAGAGGACAGATTTTTTTTTAACATGACTACATATCAATTTGTCCTGTTAAAAAAATGTGATAAACATTTGCACGACAGATCCTTATAAAGAATCAACTTGACATTTTCTGTCATTTTACCATGTTCAGGGTCAGTTCGAATGCCTGCTTCACTCTGTGGGGTTGTTGGATTCAAACCAACCAATGGTCGGTTGTCCCACTCTGGGTAAATGGCTAAGATTCAGAATACATTTGGTATTAGAATACTTTTTTGCACAGAGTGCCTGCACCACAGTTTGCAAAGTATCATTCACTTAACCTTTTCATTTCAGTGTTCTTCCACTAAACTGGACGGTTGGGATGCCAGGAATAATAGCAGCAACAGTTGAGGATGCACTAATTGTGTATGTTTTCTGTAATCTTTGTCAATCAATGCAATTTATATTTGTGCAAACACATTCTTGTGCTTTTGAATTCTATCTAAAGAAGCCAAGATACTAAAACTTCTTCCAAATCAAGTTATGCAGCTATTTCTGGTCAGCTATCATCAAGTCAACTCACACGTTTACAAGTGAGGATCACTCATCACTTTTTTTTTTTTGCTTTGGTTGTAATACAAAACAATCCCTTATTGGACCTAGGGTAACATTATTCTGATCCTTTTGATCATGATCTCCTCTAATCCTTTTGATCCTCAGCCCATGGTGAAGTTATCTAAACTTACGTGTTCAACATCTATCACAGACATCAAATTAGCCAAGTATGAGAAGGTTGGTGCTGAACAACCATAATGTTTACAACTATTATGAATATTTCAAACGAGCATTTCACTCTGGAGTTCCACGTTTTGGAGTTAGAGCCTAACGAAATGTGCTTTGTGTTTGGACTAAGCAGTGGTTTAGTGATTGCACAATTGACATCAGAAATTGCTGCAATCAAGCTCTAAATATGCTAGCAAAGAACTATGGGTGGAAGGTGAGCTCTAGCTCTAATATGATGTCAGATATCTTCTGCCAATAAGAGGTCTCACATGAAAAGTTTTGAACAATTATATTTCTTATCGATATATTTTGTGATATAAACTAATTGAGGATTACCATGTGCATGGAAGACTGTGGATGTGACTGTCCCTGAGATAGAAGAAATGCGCCTTGCTCATTATGTAACAATTGGATCCGAATCCACAGCTTCCTTAGCTCCATATCTTGCAAAACTGTATGTGATCACTGTCTGGATAATCTGCATCTGTTGTCATTTGACATATCTAAATACAAATGTTGTTTTCCGCTTATATATGTCTGCTTTTTCACAGTAAGCCCACAGAAATAGGTGGGGATGTAAGAGTCGCGCTCTCTGTGTATGGTTCATTCAGTAGCAGCGACTATTTGAATGCTCAACGAATAAGGTTTGATCTCAATCCCTGGAGAAGACTCAAAATGTAAACTGAATCATATATGAACATCTACTACAAGATAACATTGAATACCCAAATAATGAAAGAAAATTAGTTTAACACAATAAAGCAGACCTCCAGTCAAGATCAAATATTAGCCTTTTGTACAACAAACAGTGCTCAAGTACAACCATAAGCAAATAAGTAAACGGTGCTTATGGCTAGTGTTACTCTAAAAGCCTTCCATGTCAAGAAAATTATGTAAAAGTCTTGATCAAAGAACTATTATTGCTCTAGAAACAAAAAAATAGATCTTGAATTATTTAATTAAAGTAAAGAATGACACTAAAAAGCATAACGATCATAGTCAGAATATTCACATTTTATTTTGTTATATTCTTAGAAGAGAATATTCACATTTATGGTTAGTAGCAATCTAAAAGCTAACCAGTCCCAGGCTTACGGCTCTGTGATGGACAGATCTGACCCCATATAGGTCCAACATATTGAGCACTGAAAGTATAAGCACCGAAGTTTGCACATGTTTGATTTTACGATCCTTGATTCTAAAGTAAAATTTATCAACCAGCAGTTGCTTATGGCAAATCTATAGAAGCCGCAGGATGTCCTGTTTTAACCTCAAGTAAATGTACTTACTTTTGTTTGACCATCTAAAATTTGATTAGTGGATCAGCTTTATATATACATGTATTTAAGAAAAAGGGATACAGTTATGTTGAGTCACATTCTAGTTGGCAGACAGATTTTTGTTTTGTAGTTCAAGACAAGTAACCTTGAATTCAACTAGCTATGTCAGTCTTGTCATTATTTGTTAAATACTTCTAACTGTTACTCATTTCTCAATTTTTTTTAGGAACCGCCAGATGTTTTTCCATAACAAGATTTTCGAAAAAGCAGATGTGATTGTCACTCCTACAACAGGGTATTGCTCTCAAATATACTTGACTAAAAAGCTATATACAGTAAATACATCAAGTAGACCTAAATTTAGATATGTTTTTTTTCAAATTCATCCATCAATTTTGTCCTGTTATTTCAGAATGTTGCATCCATACTTTATATCTTGGTTCCAACACATTTGTCAAGCTACATTCAGTCAGATTTACCCATTCTTGCATCCAACTTCAGGGTTTTCAGTTATAATATCATATACCAAGTTCCAGTAGAATTTTCATTTGACAAACAATATTCAGTCAAATAAGAAACAATACCTCTCTATTAAGTATTTTATTTTCTTCAACTTAAGTCCTCACTTCATATTTCCATGTAGGGTCACTGCATATCCATTATTACAGGATGCTCTAAGTAGCGGGGAGCTTGATTACATAAATGGAGGTAAGGAAAGACGGATTCTTCACTGTTTAATTTTTCCGGGAAGATCTACTCACTTAACTATTGTTTTTGTATTAGCTGCCCTTGTGAGGTTCTCAATAGCAGGAAATTTTCTTGGACTGCCAGCAGTCACCATAATGGTAGATCCTTTTGTCTTTATCATATATGTGAAATGTTACAGTTTCCAACATGATTTTGGTCTAAATGTTTAATGTGTGATCACATAGGTTGGCGGTGACAGTGAGGGCATGCCGATAGGCCTACAGTTTATCGGAAGACCATGGTCTGAAGCAACACTACTCCATCTGGCATTCGCAATGCAGGTAGAAATGCTATATTGTAATATGTTTGTGCAGGTATTATTGGTCAGAATTTGTTCAAAGAGTGCTACTTGTCTAAGTAAATTTTTCATCAAGAATTGTCCATAGGGTAAACTTTTGGCCTATGTGAATGATTAGTCTAACATATGAAAAACATCATTCAACCTTGACATCATTTCCATCTAACTTCTAATGTAAGACAACCAAGGTTCATCCAAAGGTCAATGTGTATAATCACTTATTGCGGAACTTGAAATATGCTAATGAAAAAAACTTATATTGCATCCTCAGATGTCAGATATTAGGTGTTAAGAGTAAGGTTCTAAAAATGCTACCAGTCTGTTAACTTGGAAATTGCTGCATTTAAGTCACTTCCTTAATTTTCTTTCATTGAACTTTAAACAGTGCTTCTATATTATGCAGGCTCTATGCATCAAAAGCTACAAAAAACCGCAGGTGTTCTATGATCTACTCAAGAAACAATAAAGCAAAGCAGAACAGATCGCGATCCGAAGTTAGACTCCAATGATTATCTCCTTAAGTTGCTCAAGGAAAAAAAATAAAAGATAAACATTCTTTGAGAGGGATTTTTCAAACATTGTTACACAGTTGCAACACCCTATCAACTTTGGAAAATTTGTTTAAGCTTATTGTAATATGAAGATTCATCCAAACAAATGTCTGTAATTGGCACATCCTAAGATCAATTTTTTTTCCTGATACACATTTGTCAACATTATATAACTAATTCACTAAAAGACCGCATTGCATTGGTGTTGAAGTTATCAAGTTTCTTGTACTCCTACTGCTGCAGAAATTTCCTAAACTCTTACTGCATGCCAACTTTAGCAGCAACCAGAACACAAAGTGCTCAGATCATTAAAAAAAAACGAGGAACTAAAGAGAACAACGTTACCAAGGTTAAGGACGAACAAGAATCAAAACGAGGAACAAGAATCAAAATGAGGAACTAAACGAGAAACAGACGAATCAAAACGTAGGTTTACATCTTCGCTGGAGAAATCCCGACCGTGGAGCTTTCTCCGGCGAGGTCCCTCGACGCTTCTCGCCGCCCGGCGAGGTCGGCCGCGGCTACGGCGGATGAACCGGGAATTCGGATTCGGAGTCGGATCTAGTCGATTGCCCACTTGAGGTAGTTTATGTTAGGGATGGCACCCGACCCGACCCTATTCGGGGCTGGGGATATGTCCCCCGCGCCCGCGCCAGAGTCAACCCGCCCCGAATCCCCATGGCAGGAGAATTAAACTCCCCTGCTCCCGTCCCACGAATTCTCGAACCTCCGTGGAGATTCTCATTCCCCGAAATTAATAAAAAAATATTTTTTTAAAAAATAAAATATCCAATAAAATTATAAAAAATAATATTCATACAAATATTATATTATACATATATATATATATTTAAATATTATAATTTGTATTAATGAATAAATACTTATAAATACTACTTAAATAATATTATATTAATATAATTAATTTTAAAATATTTTAATAAGTATATATATGTGCGGGGTCGGGGAGTCACGGGGCGGGGGTAATGTTCCTCGCCCCGATCCCCGAGTTGGAGTGCGAGGGGACTATGATATAACTCAGGAAGAAGTAATAATATCAGCAGAAGAAGTAGCAAAAGATGATAGAAAAGCAGCAGAAGAAGAGAAATCAGTAAAAGAAGCAGAAGAGAAATCAGTAGAAGAAGCACGGAAGGTACAAGAGTCAGCAGAGGAGGAAAACGGAGAAAGCGCGGCGGAAGCACAAGATGGAGAAATCGTAGAAGCACAAGACAGAGGAAGCACGGAAGCACAAGACGGAGAGAGCATGGAAGCACAGCAGCAAACAGACAAGAGAAAAGCACAAGACGGAGAGAGCATGGAAGCACAACAGCAAACAGACAAGAGAAAATTACGAGAAACAAGAAAACCGAGGAGATTTGAAGACTATATCATGTAAAAATAGTTGTAAAATTGTAGGAAAAGAGGAGGGAGAAGAAAATCGAGACTATAAATAAACGGAGATGGTGTACAAAAGGACTTATCTGGAAAATAAATAGAGTAGACGGCATCTTTGTGCCGAGGAGCCTCCGGGAGCTCGAATCCCTCCTTCCTTTACATCTTCTAGTCCAATCTTCTTTCCTTCATCTTTACGCTCCAGTCTCGACGCCGAGGACGCCAGCTTCACCTCCAAGCGCCGACGAACACCTTCCAGCTGCATCTGTCGATCGACGACCGCAACGACTCCTTCAAACCCTAAAACCTGCGAGAACAAGAAAGAGAAGAGTGAGACGTTCTGGAGAGAGAAAAATCGACAGAAACCTTTATATTTTTGAGCGGCGGAGTTGTCGAAGATTCGTCTCGGCGCGCGTGTTGAAGGCAGGCCGCGGAAGTGTTGGGCCGCACAGTTAAAAGCTACAGTTAACTTTTCACATTTTGGATTGATTTTTTCAGAAGAATTGAAGCATAAATTACGGGTCGCATCAGACTATGCCCCCATCCCCACCTCCACGGAAATTTTTTTTTTCAAAGTCGGGACCCCGATAGAGAAATTCGCAGAGATCTCCGAGCTTCGCGAGTTTTGCCGTCCCTAGTTTACGTAGATTAAGGTTCCTTAACGGATCCGAAGTAGGATATTAGTAATAACCCGACCCGTTAGTATCGTTTGTCTTGTCTTATAGTGACGGAAATGGCCTTATTAACTTCACATTTATACATCAATATAATTCTCTAATGCTCCGTAATATAAATAAAAACGAAGGGTATTAGAGTAATCAAGCTTCCCCTATACTTCTGGGCTCTTCTTTACTGTGTCGTGTTGTCTCCCTCTCGAGTCGCGGACCAACGCGATCTGATCAGACGAGCTCCGGCGACGATGTCCACCTTCGCCGGCGATGAGACCGCGCCCTTCTTCGGCTTCCTCGGCGCGGCCGCCGCCCTCGTCTTCTCCTGTACGCTCGGCTTCCCGGTCAAATCTGATGCTTCGGTTCGATCTCGATGCTGGGGTGCGTGTTTCTGATGATTGGATCCCCCGTCGTTTCTTTCTGCAGGCATGGGGGCGGCGTACGGGACGGCGAAGAGCGGCGTCGGGGTGGCGTCCATGGGCGTCATGCGACCGGAGCTCGTGATGAAGTCGATCGTGCCTGTGGTCATGGCCGGAGTGCTCGGCATCTACGGGCTCATCATTGCTGTGATCATAAGCACCGGGATCAACCCCAAGGCGAAGTCGTACTACCTCTTTGATGGCTATGCTCATCTCTCCTCCGGATTGGCTTGCGGTCTTGCTGGATTGTCCGCCGGCATGGCGATTGGGATCGTCGGCGACGCCGGCGTTCGGTGAGTATTCTTTGCTTTATCTCCATTTGTTGTGCTAGATCTGCGTGATGTAGGTTATATGCGTAAGGGTCTCAGATGATTGGATCTAAATGCTTGGAACTTTGGGCCTTTTAAATTTGATAACTTTCTCTTTCTACCGTTTTTTTGACCTCGTCATTGCCTCAACTTGTCCCATGTTGCTATGAACTATGTTTCTAAGTTTCCTTCATCATTTTTTTTTCATTTGTGACATAACTCTTAAGAAGCAATATTGTATCAACTGATTTATGTCCAACATGCTATTACTTTGATTAAATAGCTCCTTCGAATGTGACATAGCAAGAGGTGTGTTTCTAAGATTCGAGAAAGAGATCGAATGTGCGATTGGGATTGACTTGATATCATCGTGGTGCTTCTTTATTGACTTGTTAATCTGTTGAGTTGAATTAATTATGAACTGTATTGTAGGTGGTAAATTATGATGAATCAAGTCTAGAGTAAGCATGGACAGATTCAACTAATTGCAAACATGAATCTTCTAGTTGTAGATTTTTCTAGAGAATCTCAAATGATAATTATCTGTACAAAATGTTGAAGCAATTTGCTTCAATCTGATTACAAGTTTCATTCTTTGTAAAAATGGTCCATCCTCTTTGTTAACTTTATCTTCATTAGAAGCATAAATTATCAGCACAATGTTTTGCAATTCACAACTGGAGCCCATAAAAAAATGGGTAGGATGAGCGGGGATTTAGCCCTGGAAATTAAAGCCAGTTAGGAAATACATAAACGGGTAGGAAATCCTTTTCAAAAAAAAAAAAATAAACGGGGTAGGAAATCATTACAAGTTTTGGTAAGATATTGACCGATACTACATCTCCTGTACACATCCATGTCCTGACTGAAATCTGGGTTCTTTTGTAATTGAAGAATGACCAGGCCCTGTTTATTATTCTAGGTAAGTTCTAGTCATTTCAGTTTTCCTCTCTCTTTTTAGTTTTATTTGATACCTCCACTAAATTATAGTCAGAAAGAGAGAAGAAGGTTGGGTGTTCAATCTCTTGAGATCATTTTATGTTAAAGATCAGTGCAAAGTTATAGAAGATGTGCCTTGTTGGAAAAGTACTTCACGTAATTGGTTAGATGAGAACGTTCTACCTGGACAAGTGTCAAGTTATAGAAGATGAGCTTGTTGGAAAAGTATTTCATGTAATTAGTTGGGGGAGAACATTTTAGGTGGATAAGTGTCAAGTTATATAAGATGAACCTTAATGGAAAATATTTCATGTAATAGGTTAAGGAAGAACATACTAGATGAATATAAATGTTTGCAACTAGTTCAACAATTCAAAACTTAAAGCATAGCTGCGTTCCTGACCTTAAGAATAATATGAATTGTGATGTGCGAGATATTAATTGAAACTTTTTTACTTTTTCTTTTATAAGATGATTTGTGTTCATGAATATATTGGATTCAAGTTGGTTGTCAGTTATGGGCTCTTAACCATCCAGCCTGTTGTTTGGAGATGATGTTTTTGACCTAAAACACATCCGCATCCTGCAGAATCCAGATTTTCTAATCGCAAAAAAGAATCCAGGTGCTTTTGTTGTGATTGACATCGATAGTTGTACACCAGTGAATCATATTTTAGTCCTGATACATTTCATTTTAGCTATATGTCAACTTGAGCCATTGGATTTGTGTTGCCATAATTGTGATTCAGTAGGGAAATTTCTTGTTATCTTATGCACTATGATGACCTTGTAGTGTCTCTTACCTTTCTACTATTGAACTTGCCACATGTCTCAGTTTATGAAATATAACAGATTTACTTGAAGTTATGAGTTGTCTAAACCACTAGAGTTTATGTAATCGTGATGATTTTCAGGATATATGAATGTAATTGATGTTTGTTCTATTCATTTCAGCGCAAATGCACAACAGCCAAAGTTATTTGTCGGCATGATTCTCATTCTCATTTTTGCTGAAGCACTTGCCCTTTACGGCCTCATTGTTGGTATCATCCTATCTTCTAGGGCCGGTCAATCTCGTGCGGATTGAGAAAGAAAAGCAGCAGGCTCAGAGATGTTGGGGTTGTGTACCCTCATAATTTATTGAAGCACAATATGCAATTAGCTTACTTTGAGGAAATCTTTGTTCTTTCGCAATTCAATGCTTTGTTTCACGTCATCACTGTTATTTTTTTTATGCAAGCCAATGCAGCGGAAAAGTATTGTTCTTGTGTGCCATTATTACTGTTTACAATGTAGCTCAGTTATAGATCAGCTTAGGTAATTCCTGTAACATTTCAGTATTATTTTATGGCATTGGTGCCGGATGAAATAAAAAGCGAATTAGAACTTTTGCTCTGTTATTTTCTTCTCGTGCGAGTTTCAGCGACTGGTTTGTGTAGTCTGTAGGAGTATAGGGCCAATTTCTCAGTGTTTATAGATATAGCTAGTGGTAGAAATCGTCAGTAGTTCGTGGCTTAGCTTATTTTAAATTTCGTCGTGTTGTAATATATAGCGTTGCACACACACTTTATTTTATTTATAAGTTAAATTTGAAATTATAGTTTGACCTTCTTATTTATACAAATTTAGTTCGTCTGTATTAAATTTATTTTGTTAGTTTATAAGATCAATTTATATATTAATATATATTATAAAATTTAAAGAGTGTTTTGAAATATAAATTAAGATTATTGATAATTTTAATTTATTAAATCAAATTACAAGAGATGTAATAAGTTATTTTTATTCAAGAGTATTAATAATTTTGGTGTACCTTATTTAAATATAGTACACAATATTTTTTTATATTATAAAATATTTCAACTTATATTATATATAAATAAATTAATAAATATAGTTTAATAAGCTAATAAGTTGGATCAATTTTTTTAAATTTAATAAATAAGTTAGGTCAAATTTAACTTTTAAACTTAATATAAATTTTCGACTTAATTTATTTATTAAATTTTTAAATAAATTTTATTTATTTAAGTATTAACTTGGCTTGGCTGGGTTCGTGGTGTCCACCCCTAAATATATGTATGGTCTAGCACCGTACCAATTTTTTTTTTCAGAGATAAAAAGGAAGGGTAGACCTAGTAATCATTGACTAATAGATCTTTTTTCTCCTTGGCAGCACCGATCAATTCTTTTCCTTTTTTTTTCTATATGTATATAGATTGCATTTTATACCTACAAATAGATCATCGATTTAATACAACAATCACAAATGCAAGTCATTAAATAGTGTAATTTTCATATGGTCTCATTCGTCCATCCTTAGAACATGAGCAAGTATTACTCTCGTCTAATTTTAGTTCGCTCAAGTTACCAAAGAGAATTTCTATGAGAAATCATAATTTGAATTTTGCTCAAGTAAAAACAGATTACTGATTCATCTTTGGCCACCAAATATTTAAATTTGGACATACACTAACGACATTTTTAATTGAGTTAATAATTAGTCTTGTATATTTAAGAAACTTTTTTTTGATGATAACTCTTTAATATTAAGCCTATTTCGATGTAAATTTGACTATTTTAAAAGTTATAAATTCGAAATTATTAATTCTCATAGCTAAAACCTGGGCTTTCAAGTGTGAGATTGATCATTCACAGCCTACAGGCCCAGGCCCACCAGCGGCTAATCGAGAACCTTGTTCAATTTAAGATTTTTTCGTGCATTCGACGGCAACATCGATGGGAGGTAATCTTACTTCGGTGTCGGCACTCCAAGCCAAATTGTAATGAGGCATTCTTCTCCTCCGGCGAACTGAGAGAGAGAGAGAGAGAGAGAGAGAAGAAGACGATCGATGGCGAGATCAGCGGCGAAGAGCGGCGAGCCGTCTCCGGCGGAGGTGATCGTGTGGAACGAGGGAGAGGGGAGGTTCGAGACGGCGGACAAGGCGGCTTACCTTCAGTACCTCCTCAGAGACGTCGCTCCCGCGGCCCCCGCCGGCGACGGCCACGAAGTGCCTGAGAAGGGGGAGAAGAAGTGGATCATGGACATGGTGCACACATACGTTCCCCGGAGCAAGCGCGGGATGGGAGTCGCTGCGCGCCTCTGCGACGCCGCCTTCGCCCACGCCCGACGCGAGTCCATGCTCGTCGTCCCCACCTGCTCCTACATCTCTGTGCGTGATGAACAAAGTGTTTTGCTTATTGAAGTAAAAATTTGTTTCTGGATGGCGCAAAATTTATTGTTAGGTTACGAATCTGTGTACGTTTTGCCAGGAAACGTATCTTCCTCGAAATCCCGAGTGGCGATCGATCTTGTACGACGGCGGCGGCGGTGAGCCGAGATCCTCCATGTGAAGCAGGTGCGGATCTGCGCTGCAATTCTCGAATTGGTTTACAACTTTTTTACAGGTTCAGAATGCAAACACTTCATACTTGAATTGCTCATCTTACAGAAGTTTGTATTGTTTCGATCCTTGGCATATTAATGACTGATGTTGTTAGTACTTTTGTAACTTCCTTCTCATATTTGGCTACTTGTAGTTCTGATCAAGGTGGTTAAGATCGAGACCTTAACCTAATATCGGAGGAGGGTTGCAAGATCGACGATCGGATAAGGATCGTTTGATTTTGTGAAAGATCTTATGAAGATCTTAAAGATCCTACGAGTTATATCGTAGGATCGATAGGGAGCTAAATACCGGAAGATCGTAAAAGATCGAGATCTTGACAACTTTAGTTCTGATTTTTTTTTTTTTGAGAAAAAGGGTACTGAAATAATATTCAAAAATATTTTAATACAAAAATGAAAGGAGCCCTTGAACAGTATCTCCTTGCCAAAATACATTAATAAAATTAGTTCGACCAAAATTAGATAGATAATTAGCTTCTCCAAAGATATGTCTTGCTTCAACAAGGTCAAGATAACAAGATAGAGATATACATTATGAGACATCAGTCCTAACATGTCTTCCATGGGCATCTGATTTTCCTAGTGAGAATAGATATAATAGATATTCTTGAATTCCAATTGAGCACAATTGGTGATGCCACTGTACAAAGTCCAAGTTTCTGCCATTATTACAGATGGAAAAATCTTTGATGTGGCTCCTGCAGAAATAAAATCTCCAATAGATACTCTAATCACAAATCCTGCACCTCCTGCTTCCATGGGACTTATAAAAGATCCATCAATGTTGAGCTTAACCCAACATGGAGATGGGGCTCCGACCGAATCCAAATAGGATCGCGGTAAGTTGTAATTATGATATTAATCAGCTGAAACTACAACAGTTGTTGTGCATGAGACATCTTTGTCATGGAGCTTGATGTTGTTACTGCTCAAATGATTTGTTCTCAACCTCATTGTGAAGGAGTACAAATGATTTTGAGCAGGAAATCCATGTTAACAGAGTACGAATGGAAACAACAGATTGTTAGCTGAGAACATCCACTTTTTTTAGCTTCGGTATTTTATTAGCATCTTATTAACTTGAAGTCGAGACAAACAGGGAAATATTGCTAATGTTTATAATTGAACATAGAAGCAAAACATATGCATTACTATTTTTTTGCAGGCTTGCAGGTTTTCTGCAGTAAAACAGTTGGTGGAAAGTGACCACTGATGAGTATTGAAGGAACTATACATGTTTGTTATGCCTCAAACTTTGATTATGTGTTTATTTGTCAAATTTCTTGGATTAAGGGGCTCAATGGATGCATTATATAATCAACACATAGCGTCGCATAGTGTTGCGATGAGATGAAGTATACCCCTGTGTAAACTGAAGTTCATCCCAATACACAATAAGTAGTAGTTTCAGTGAGCTCCATTTATTACTGGCAAAAGGGAAAGGAGATGCTAAGCGTGCCACACATTTAATGGGTCATCAAATCATCTAAATGGTATAAGATACATAATACATTCAATATTTCAAAGTTAAAGTTTCGACTCAATTAGAGTGAGTTCGAGCAATATAAGGCAGCTAAATTAATTGTTGAACTCGAAAGACGAAGATCATTAATATCAAACATTTTATATCTTATATCGGATTAATCGTGTAACTTTTAAACATTATCGTCGTCCAAGCAATTAAAGAAAACTTCTCCGATGCTCGTGTGGGGTATAATTGGGTTCTGACGTTGGATCGTTTGGTATGAGATAATTTATTTAAATTATTAATTATTTAAATTAAAATTTTCAGAGCTCATCATATTGTCGTGTTTGATTGTTGCAACACATTTTCGATAATTTTTACTTCTCTGATAAATTAAATTATTATTTTACTGAAAATCAAAATAACACCTACAGATATTATTTTAGATTATCTCTTATGGAGGTTGAGATGTATTTTGATTAATTTATTCATTCACTAAAATTTTAAAATATCTATATTTTATTACAAAATATTATTGTTCAACATTTTTTTTATTTTTTCAAATTATTTTATGAACTATAATTTTCATATATTTTGTTCAAACTTATTTTTTTATTTTTACCCTTTTGTTTATATAAAACAATATTAGTGAAAATGTATTAGTGAAGTTCAATATTTTTCTATATTTTAGTAATTTTTTATTAACAATTTTAATTATAAATTATATTATTAGTATTTATCAAATATTATAATATGATATTTTTGATAATTTATGAAGTGATAATTTATTTTAGTGGTGATCTAGATTATCGATTAATAAAAATGAGAATGCATCAATTATTCTTAAATATTTTTAAAAGTTATTTATTTTAATAATATATTAAATTTATTTAATAAGTATATTTATGGTGAAATATGCGATAAGGAGATTTTTCTACGAGTAATAAAATGTCCGCAGGTCCGAACGAACGAGAAATCTCCGAGTTCAAAGATTTTGTCATCTCCAATAACATATTTATTGCATAATAAGAATAGTATCATTGATTAGTCAGTGTGTAAGTTCTCAAAAAAATAATCTTCCGTTGTAAATAAAACAACCTTTTAAAATGCAAAATTAACGTATGATTTTGCCCATCAATTATATCCTTTTAATTTAGCAGCAAAAAAATCAAATTTCAACTAGATCATTTGGTTTAGCAAAAAAGAGGTAAAAAAAAGGAACTCGTTCGTCTTTTTTTATACTTTGCTCAAAATTTCAGAATAATTAATATTTGATTAATTTAAAATCGAAATAAGAAAATACTATTTTTTTAATTGATGTCAACAATGATTTAATGCTAGCCGTATATTTTAATCTTAAAACCGTTATAAAAAAACATATCGGCCCCCCCGTCACACAGCTGAAAAAGGAAGACCGTAGGCACATGCAGCTCACTCGTGTGGACGAAATAAGCATCACAGCCGTCAAGTTCCTTGATATCTGATATCGAACGGCTATTAAACTCACAAGGCAGAAGGCGATATAAAGAAACGAAACGGTTCAATCTCTTACCAACACAGCAAACAAGCGAAGGACCGCGAAGTTTCTGGGAACCGGGTCGCCCGCCGCCGACGCCGTCGTCGTCATCGCCGCCGGTGCTGGTGGTAGCTGGATTCGGGCGTCTGTCCATGGCCGCAGTCGTCAACAACTCTGTCGCCTTCTTGGCCCCTCTCCTCCCCGCCACCGCGCGGAATGCTGCCAGCAATCGCGCCGAAACTTCATCGTTATCTCTTTCGATCCGCCGGAAACCCAGCGGCAAATCCACGTCGGCGTGGGAGCTTCCATCCTCCTCCTTCTTCCCTTGCTTGCGCCGGAAGTCGTTTAGAATGGCTGTGGAGGTCTCAGAATCCGCTTCAGTGGTGCGTCTTTTAGATAAAAAAAAAATTAGTGTAGTTCCTGCGATTAGGTTTCTGTCATAGTTTTTGTTTTTTCTTTTCGTATCGTATTGTTCTGGATTAATTTAAAATTTCATGCATTAATTCATGAGTAGGAAAAAAGTGAACGTTTTATTATCAGTTTCTTCATTAAAAATGTGATCTTTTGCTCAGTTATGTGAACGAAATGCTTAATTAGGGCTTGTTTATGGCTTGGCCGGATTTATTGAGGAATTCTTTTTTGGCTGAATATTGATTACTAGCGGCTAAGTAAATGGGAAAATAAATTAACGTTTACCCATCCAGGTACCTTAATATGGTTATGAAGTTCAGAATCTAGAATAAAGATAAGATTGTGTATGATTGGGAGGCCCAGGGTTCATATCAAATTCCCTTCAGATTGTATTTTATTGTTTGTTATACTATCCAATGATATCATTGTTGGTGTGGTTTCATTTTACCCTCTACTGCTGGCTCCGTCATAGTGAATTATTTTCTCCTTCAACTTTCATGGACAAGGTCTCTATTTTTTACTGAAAAGTTCTACAAAAAATCAGTTCTCTTTGTAAGGTAAAAGTAAAATTACTGCGTGTTAGGAGAAGTTTTTTTCTGGAAGAAGCAACAGTTATTTATTAGCTAAGTTAAATGTTTTTCAGACAACAAATGGGGACGGGAAGAGTACAATCAACAAGATTAATGGTGAAGATCTACCTCCTGTAAAGACCCTCATACAAGCTTACAAGAATGCTGTGCTAGAAGGAGATGAAAAGACTATTGATGAAATAGAGGCAGCCATATATTGTCTGGAAAATGTGAAGAATGGACTGTCAGTGAAGTTTGAGGAGATGACAGCTGAGATAGCTTCAGGGAAGGATAGATTGCTTCGTTCAAAGGCTGATTTTGAGAACTTCAGAAAGCAGTCTGAGAAGCACCGTGCTACTTTTACTTCTGATATTAGAGGAGATGTAATTGAGAGTTTGTTGTCTATGGTTGATAGTTTTGAGATAGCCAAACAGGAAATAAAACCAGAGACTGAGAAGGAGAAAAAGATCGAAACAAGTTATCATGGTATATACAAGCAATTTGTAGAAGTCATGAGAAGCATGAATGTATCTGTTGTTGAGACAGTTGGAAAGCCATTTGACCCTTCTGTAAGTGAAAATTCTTGGAGCCTCTTATCGTACCACTTATGCTTTATTGTCTCTGTTTTGTTTGAACTCTGATCCACTGACATTTTCCTTATTGAAGAAAGTTGGATTGAAGTCTGCTAATAATATGATAGTTCAGTCTTAAAGGTTTCTAGTTGAGTTATTTTTGAAAAAAGTTGGTTGGTGTTCATTTAAAAAAGGTCGTTGGTGTTTCTAAATGTATGAATGTATGACATTAGTTATTCAAAATGGTATTAAAAGACTTAAGGAGTAGTACCAGTCATTGCATTCCTTTTAATATACTATCAACTCTCTTTATCTGAAAATATAGAAAAAGGATGTTTTGCGTACCGATATCCAATGTAATCTATAAAGTCATATTGAGCATAATTTATTTGCCTCACAACCTTGTTGAACTTTAGAATTTAGGTAGAATAACTTTTTTGGTTCATAGAATTATATTGTAAAGTTGGAGTCGGGACGAAACCGCAGAAACTGTGGTGATATCTGAAAAAATTTTTAAAGAGTTTATGTACCAAATAAAGATAATTACAAAATAATATATATTATTAATATAAAATAAATCTCTTTATCATTATTATTTCAACTCATTGATTTTTTTGTGAACTACATTCCTAAACTCTAGAATCTTAAAGTTAAGTAGTTAAAACATTAAAATAATTGTATTGTACAAAACAAAAAGTTGTATAAACTCGATAGATTTGTATAGTCGTATGATTTTTATGACTAGAATTTTAAAATTTATGTTAAAGTTAGATTGTATGCAGCTTTGATTCGTTTTGCTGAATAAACTCTTAAGCTCATAAGAGTTTAAGAATAGACTCGGGAGTTTAACAAGCTTGTCACCTTATGGTACTGTAGGAAGATTTTTTTCAATTGTTGCTTTCATGAATGTAATAGCTAGTAATCCTAACATATTACAGCAGATGGATAATGTATAATTGTTCGGCTTACCACAATGCTTTCATCTTTTGTCTAAACAATAGCTTGGGTTCACAATGAGTCAACAATATGAATTAACCTACCTTTTTCTTCATGTTATGCTAAGATTTAAGAGGAATATAAAATTGACATAGTACAGCAGTTTCATATGAAGAATAATATTATGATTTTCCTTTTGGTGACAATATATGTTTTCCTTTCAATGATATGATTTTTCTTTTTTTTTTCTCTGTGGTTAAAACATGGGTCTACTTGTAACATGGTAACACAGATCAAAGCAACTTATGATTTCCCTGTTCATTGTTGACTTCTCTTTGATACTTCCATTTAGCTGTATGTCATTGTTAGAAACATGCAAATAGTCATTGGTGCATCCTTTTCTTTTGACTGTCAGAATCTTGCCTAATAAAATTTTGTCGACGGTTTCAAACTTATTAGTTACTTGAAGCACTCCAATCTGTGTCTTGCAGATTCACGAGGCTATTGCAAGGGAAGAGTCCCAAGAGTTCAAGGCAGGCATTGTTTCACAAGAGATTAGTCGAGGCTTTGTCCTAGGGGATCGGCTTCTCCGGACAGCAACAGTTAAAGTCTCTACCGGTTCCGGTCAGGTGAAGACCGATTCAACTGTCAATGGGTCCGAGCAACAAGCTGCAGATGAACCAGTCGCGGAGTCTACTCCAGATGCAGGAGATAGCTAATGCTCCCTGCTTAAGATTTTCATTCGTCTGTAGATGTATTGTTTGCCTCTTGAGGTAAACTTTTAAACAGTGCCAAACATTGTTTGACCATGAAACCTTGTGATCCATAGTGTCCTCTCCGGCCAATCCCAAAGAAATTGTCTAAAGAGCAATAACAACTTGTTTTGAAATGAGAAACACTTCTTTTTTTGGTCTAGTCTCACTGTTTAGAACGGATAGAAACTAAAAAAATAAATTTAATCTTGATGAAATTAGGGATTCTATAAATCGATTTTTCGGCTTGCTATTTTTTTTAGTTTTTGAAATATAATTTTATTAACCTGTGGCAATTGAAGTGTGTAAGAAGTGTCTGGTAAATTGAATGGCCATGTTGTTAATACTAATTATAGGAGTTGGTGTATAATTGTAGATGATGATTAAAATTTAAGATCGTGATCATCGAATCAATAAATTTAATCATGGTGTAATCCATCATCTGTTAATCTAATGATGTTGTTTAAAGATTAAAATTATTAGATATGTCAAGGTGTTTGCTGGTTGACCATAAGTGTAACACCCCTGATTCCATTTAAGATATTGTTCGCTTTTGGCTCATATGGCCCCCGCATGAATTTAAAACGCGTCTTGAATAGTAAGGGAGAATGCTACATATAAGCTCATGACTACCTCAGTGTTTTGTCCATGTGGGACTAACTTTCATTCTCATCATCATCTGGGGTCTTACAATCTTCCCCCCTTCGGGGCTCAACGCCCTCGTTGAGTCGACCCACATGGTTCAAGTGAGCACGCGAGGTTGACTCTGATACCTTCTGTAACACCCCTGATTTCATTCAAGAAATTGTTTGCTTTGGGCCCAACGCATGAATTTAAAACGCGCTTTGAATAGTAAGAGAGGATGCTACATATAAGCTCATGACTACCTTCGTGTTTTGTCCATGTGGGACTAACTTTCATTCTCATCATCATCTGAGGTCTTATAATCTTCCCCCTTCGGGGCTCAACGTCCTTGTTGAGTCGACCCACATGGTTCAAGTAAGCACGCGAGGTTGGCTCTGATACCTTCTGTAACACCCTCGATTCCATTCAAGAAATTGTTCGCTTTGGGCCCAATGGCCTGCACGAATTTAAAACGCGTCATGAATGGTTGGGAGGCAATCACTTATAAGTCCATCACCACCTCCGTGTTTTGTCCATGTGGGACTATCTCTTGGCCTTTGCCTTGGGTCATTACAATCTTCCCCCCTCGAAGGCTCAACGTCCTCGTTGAAGAGTTTCATATGGTTCAAGTGAGCACGCGAGGCCGGATCTGATACCATTCTGTAACGCCCCCGTCCTCATTCATGAAATTGTCTGCTTTGGGCCCATATGACCCGCACGAATTTAAAACACGTCTTGAATAGTAAGGGATGATGCTACATATAAGCCCATGACCACCTCTGTGTTTTGTCCATGTAGGACTAACTTTCATTCTCATCATCATCTGGGGTCTTACAATCTTCCCCCCTTCGGGGCTCAACGCCCTCGTTGAGTCGACCCACATGGTTCAAGTGAGCACGCGANTAGTATCCTCCCTTATCATTCAAAACACGTTGGAAGAAAACCGCGAGGGACTAAGTGCCATGCGGAGCATGGGGACTCCGTAGGGGCCACCTCTAGAACCCAAAGCGAACAATATCTAAGGGGTGAGGAGAATGGGCCGTTGTGCAACTCTGATACTACCAAAGACGCGTTTTAAATTCGTGCGGGCCATATGGACCCAAAGTGAATAATTTTTTGAATGGATCGGGAGTGTTACAGAAGGTATCAGAGCCAACCTCGCGTGCTCACTTGAACCATGTGGGTCGACTCAACGAGGACGTTGAGCCCCGAAAGGGAGAAGATTATAAGGCCCCAAGATGATGATGAGAATGAAAGTTAGTCCCACATGGACAAAGCACAGATGTTGTCATGAGCTTATATGTAGTATCCTCCCTTATCATTCAAGACGCGTTGGAAGAAAACCATGAGGGATTAAGTGTCATGCGGAGCATGGGGACTCCGTAGGGGCTACCTCTAGAACCCAAAGCAGACAATATCTGAGGGATAAGGAGAATGGGCCCGTTGTGTAACTCTAATACTACCAAAGACGCGTTTTAAATTCGTGCGGGCCATATGGGCCCAAAACGAACAATTTCTTGAATGGATCAGGAGTGTTACAATAAGTGACGTAGGAGATAGCGTTATAAATGGCAAGACATCAATAAGTTAGAGTTTAAGTATGAGTTATTTCAGGAGGGATTGACATCGTATCAAACACCATTTTTATTAATATTATGTCAAGTATATTTTATTCATCAAATTAGATTTACGGTTGTAATTCTTTATTAAGATTATCCATTGATACAACTTTTCTTATGAATAGTTTTGATAATAAATTATAATCATAGATCTAATATTTAATGATTAAAAATATATTTTATACGATGCCAATAAAATTGTGCATGATTTTTTCTTTAAAAATTAAGTTTTAAATTAAATCCAGTTTGTATTTGAAATTTGTTAGTCTTCCTTTATTTATTTTGTTAAGAATCTAAACTAGATTAAAAGTTGTATTATTAAAGGTATGGTCGGACTAGGAGTGGAATGTTAGATAACTTAAAGATCTCGAGTTCGAGTCTTTCCAAATATAGAATATTTTTGTTGAGAATCTCACTCACCACAGATAGAAACCAGACGAAATTTCAAAAATTATGGGAGCAAACGAAAAAAGTGTCAAATTATCTTGACATCATTGTGTCAAATTTATTTTTTGCATGTCAGTTTTGATACACTACGTGACCCACAAGAATTAATCATGTTGTTCCCTCATCAATAAGGGGCAAAATTCGAATCCTTGGTACATCTCCTTTGCTTTTAGCAGCAAACTTTGGGTGCATTTATACACTGCTTTGGGAAAAAGGAGAGTTTTCTATCCGTGAAAAAAAGCACAAAAATAGTTGTTATCTACAGCTATTTTTTAAAGAAAATACTCATAAATTTCACCAAACACAAGAATAACACAAAGCAAGTTGTGCTATCAAAAAAGCTCCAATCCTACAACTGCACCAAACGCACCCTTTGCCAACAGCATTGCCACCTTGTGGCTAACAACGCTCTCTTTTTCGTGGAAAGTTCACAATCAATGCTCTCTTTTTTTCACAAAAAATCATGGTTTAGTTTGAATAAATTAGCTTTTGCTCTTCGCAGGGTAGAGATGACTCAACTTTGGAGTTTATGGTTTTAACACCCACATATCGCATTTTTTGCTCACAGTAATTTGCATGCTCTCACTATCGAAAAAAAGCTCATACGCTCTCAATTCCAGAAGTTGTTCAGAGCAACTTATGATCATGATGAACCAACAACCTACTTATCATGATCTACCTACTCATATTATCATAACTAATACCAATTGCAACAAAACAAGCAATGTGTTACACAATCTCTCTCTCTCTCTCTACTTTTCAAGAACTGTGGATTCTTAATGTATTTCAACCCTACAGACAAGGTCGCAATCTTTAAGCACCGTCCACTATCCAATACGATGGAACCACCAAACCCCCTCCCCCTCCCTCCTTCTCAATCTCTCCCTTCCCCCACTCCCCCAGCAGAGATCTCCCTGCCTTTGCCGCCTCTTCTACCAAATCTCCCCTCCTCGCAGTTACATCATCGCGCTACGGGGCAACCGTAGTAAAGTGGCTCCTCCCGCACAAGATCTGCCTTCAACAGGTGTACCATTCCTCTCCATGGCGCAGCTAAAACGACTGCAAGACTCCATAGAGGAGGAGGTCGACATCCCCTGTGAAGATGTTGCAGAAAGAGTGGAAGAACTCGCCTCTTCACTCATGGGACGTCTGATGCAAGCTATCCCGTCACTGGACATTCTACGCGAAGATTTGACAAATATATGGTCTCTCGCCTCTCCTGTAAGAATCACAGAACTTGCTAACTCCTTCTTCCTCTTCCATTTTACAGATCCTAACGAATGGTCCATGGATCTATCAAGGCAACATACTCC
The DNA here is from genome assembly GCA_001647135.1 of Pontederia paniculata. Lineage (NCBI taxonomy): Eukaryota > Viridiplantae > Streptophyta > Magnoliopsida > Commelinales > Pontederiaceae > Pontederia > Pontederia paniculata. The sequence goes on from LTAE01000607.1 coordinate 58,329, forward strand.
ATGTCACTCTCCCCAAACCCTTCTTCCGCCCCCTTGATGAACAACTTACTTCTTCCCCAATATGGATCAAGTTGTCGGGTCTTCCTTATGAACTATCCAACAGAGCTACTATCCTGAGAATTGCCGCTAGGTTTGGGCAGCCCCTAAAGGTAGACGAGCACACAATAAAGGGAGAATGCAACAAGTATGCACGAGTATGTGTGGATCTCGATCTCTCAGTGCCGGTGAAGCAAGGCATCTGGATTAGATCGCCGGAGGGTACTCGTTACTTTCAGCGTGTATTGTATGATACCATCCCCCTTTTCTGTTTTGGCTGTTGCAGAGTTGGACATGCCATCTCCGGTTGCCCTAAAAAGAAGTTGGAAGCCGAGATTGGTGGTAGACACCCCTCGGAACCCCTTCTCTATGGCAGTTGGATGAGATCGTATCCGCCTCGTTTATTAACCCTAACGAAGATGGTGACGACCCGCCGCCCCTCAACGGAATCGGTCCATGCACTCGAACCGGGCATCCGCCGCCACCCCATCGATTCGGTTCAAACTACGGTCCAAGAATCTGAACCGGAAAGACATACTTCCCCTTACGCCCTAAATGGATCAGATCAGGACCGTCACAGTGGTGATCCAACGGTCAAGGAAGGGTCCAGTTACAAACAACGCACGCCACAAGCACGTGCCGCTCATGAGGCTGTCCACCTTGAGCTGTCCGCATCACACACTATCCCAGGCTCGCTCGTGACACACGACCAGGCGGCGCATACTCCCGAGGCATTTCTATCCTCCCGAATTGAGAGACAAAGCTGCTCTTCTCCCATTTCACAAAAAGCAAGCTCTCTCCCTTGCGCTTCCGTTCTCTCTTCTTCTCCAAATAACTCAGCAGGTCCTTCAGTTCGCGGAGTCCCCAAGAAGGAAGCCATGGAACACAAGGGGCATGATGCTCTTGTAGGTCTGGCTATGGAACGCTAGCTGGAAGCAAACTCAACTACCAGCCCAGAAGTCTCTGAGGAAGAAGCAGACATCAGCCTCATCCCTTTCACTCGGGTAGAGAGCAAACGAAGCCGAAAAGCGAAGCAACGTTTCTCACCCCTCCCCCGTCTGGAAAGTTTAAATCAAAGAAAGAGAGCAAACGTCTGGACCAGGTAAAGAATTTAAAACTTCCAATAGTTACTAACATGGATACTCTCGTGAATGTACAGATCAATGAAGAAGCGGGCGACAGAACCACCCCGCTGACCCCATCCCTCTCCAAATGAAGGTCAAGGAAGGGTCCAGTTACAAACAGCGCACGCCACAGGCACGTGCCGCTCATGAGGCTGTCCACCTTGAGTTGTCCGCATCACACACTATCACAGGCTCGCTCGTGACAAGCGACCAGGCGGCGCATACTCTCGAGGCATTCCTATCCTCCCGAATTGAGAGACAAAGCTGCTCTTTTCCCATTTCACAAAAAGCAAGCTCTCTCCCTTGCGCTTCCGTTCTCTCTTCTTCTCCAAATAACTCAGCAGGTCCTTCAGTTCGCGGAGTCCCCAAGAAGGAAGCCATGGAACACAAGGGGCATGATGCTCTTGTAGGTCTGGCTATGGAACGCTAGCTGGAAGCAAACTCAACTACCAGCCCAGAAGTCTCTGAGGAAGAAGCAGACATCAGCCACTATCCTCCCGAATTGAGAGACAAAGCTGCTCTTCTCCCATTTCACAAAAAGCAAGCTCTCTCCCTTGCGCTTCCGTTCTCTCTTCTTCTCCAAATAACTCTGCATGTCCTTCAGTCCGCGGAGTCCCCGAGAAGGAAGCCATGGAACACAAGGGGCATGATGCTCTTGTAGGTCTGATTATGGAACGCTTGCTGGAAGCAAACTCAACTACTAGCCCAGAAGTCTCTGAGGAAGAAGCAGACATCGACCTCATCCCTTTCACTCGGGTAGAGAGCAAACGAAGCCGAAAAGCGAAGCAGCGTTTCTCACCCCCTCCCCGTCTGGAAAGTTTAAAGCAAAGAAAGGGAGCAAACGTCTGGACCAGATAAAGAATCCAAAACTTCCAATAGTTACTAACATGGATACTCTGATCAATGAAGAAGCGGGCAACAGAACCACCCCACTGACCCCATCCCTCTCCAAATGAAGGTCGTCCTATGGAACTGTAAAGGCGCCCATAGGAGTAAAGTAAGGGACCGCCTCTCGAATCTGATTAAGCAGCAAAATCCAGATATCATTCCATTGGTGGAATCACATACAAATAAGAAAAGGTCATAGATTGTCATTAAATGTCTAGGTAGGAAATGGAGAGGTATCTTCAAGGAAGGCAACGGCGCGTCCGGTAGCATTATCATAGCTTGGCAATCTCTGGATATTCAGGTAACATCGCTCCAGTCCTCCTCCCAGATCTTACATGCAACCATCACGGTAGACAACTTCTCTTTCATCTTATCATGTATCGATGCTAGTACTATCTCAGTTGAACGTAATAAACTCTGGCTTGAACTTAGTAATCTAAACTTCGATGATACTCCATGGATATTAATTGGGGACATGAACTATACACTCAACCCGAAGGACAAAAGAGGGGGAACACCATTTAGACTCACTAGATCTGTAATGAACTTTAGAAACTTCATCCAGAATCAAGGTCTTTACGATGTACCTCTTAGAGGGTTAAATTCACCCGGTGTAATAATCATTATGGACCAACAAGTATCCTTTGTAGACTAGACAGGATACTGGTAAACCAACAATGACTTCTTAAGTTCCCCAACCTAACCTTAGATACCTTACAAAGGGGTGCATCAGATCATGCTCCTCTACTCCTAAACTCAAATTGTACTGGGCATAGGCCCAGACCCTTCAAATATGAGCATTTCTGGTTTGAATACCCCCAATCTCGGCAGATAGTTCTAAATGTTTGGAACCATCACAAAAGCCAAAATCCCAACATTGATATATCTAGAGTTCTAGGGGACATCAGAAAACAAACTGCTGATTGGAACAAAAAAGATCTAGGTAAACTTGAAAATAGAGCAAAAAAAGCAAAGCAGGACATTTAATTTTTAGAATCTAAGGATGCCAACCTAGGCCTGTCAGATCAGGAGATTCTCAAACAGAGATCACTCTATAATCAACATGCTGCTTTGCTAAGGCAAATCAACATTAAATGGTGGTCCAAATCCAAGATTAAATGGCTTGCTGACGGTGACCAAAACTCTAAATTCTTCCACTTATCTACTATCATTAGGCACAGAAAGAACACTATCTCCTCAATCCTCAATGGACAGGATATCCCTCTGAACAAAGAGGAGAACATCAAGCAGCTCTTTGTTAAACACTATGAAGAATTATGGGCTCCTGACCCACCCCTTCCTAACAACACTACTCCCTGGCCTAACCTGCCCCAGGGAGTGTTCCTGGCACCCTAAACTCACCTCAACAATCTCCCTAGAAGAAATTAAAAACACACTCTGATCTATGCCTCTGGGAAAAGCCCCAGGGCCTGATGGGTTCACAAGTGAGTTCTTTAGACAATACTGGGATATCCTTGGGCCTGATATATCTAAGACTATTAAGGATTTCTTTGACCTTGGCATCCTGCCACCGGAGTGGACCCTTACTTCCCTGGTATTCATCCCAAAGAAAAACAATCCTATATACACCTCAGACTTTAGACCAATTGCCCTCTGTAATGTCCTATACAGAGTAGTGCCCAAAATTTTGGCCAACAGAATCAAACCAACCCTTAGCTCACTAATTGATAAGATTCAAACAACTTATGTGGCTGATAGGTCCATCCAAGATAACATCTTAATTGCACAAGAAATTGCACATTGTATGAGAAAAGGAAGGGTAAAACATATGATGATCAAAATAGACATGGAGAAAGCCTTTGACAGAATTTCATGGCAAGCTATCCTAAAAGCAATGCAATTGATGAATTTCCCCCCAAATTCATTGAATGGACCAAGCTGTGTATCACATCCCCTACTTTTATGTGCCTCATCAATGGTTCACCTTCTCATAAATTTAAAAGCCACAAAGGAATCAGGAAGGGTGACCCCTTATCTCCCTACCTATTTATTTTGACCACACAAATATTCACCTCCATGAGGAAGTGTGAGGAGATTTCTGGCAAAATCTCTCCCTTCAGGGTAGGCTCCTTCTCCCTCAGCCACTTACTCTTTGTAGATGATCTCCTAATTACCTTGGCAGCTACTGTAAACAACTGTAATAGACTAAAACTCATCTTCCAACAGTATGAAGCTATCACTAACCAAAGAATAAACTATAACAAATCTGAACTCCATCTTTCAAAAAAATTTAATGGGAGGAGAAAGACAAAAATTAAATCAATTCTGAATGAAACTTGGAACATATCCTTTCACTTACCTAGGAGTTCCAATATCCTATAGAACATTGAGTATCAAGGACCAATCATACCTCACTAAAAAAGTGGGGGACAAGCTTAGTGGATGGAAAATGAAAACTTTAAATCAAGCTGGTAGAACAACTCTTATTAAATCAGTTTTTAACTCCATTCCTAACTACTCTTTAAGCTCTATTTATCTCTCAACAGGCGTAATTGAATCCTTAGAAAGACAATCTAGATTCTTCCTTTGATCTACAGATGGATGTAAAAGGATTTCTCATCTTATCAATTGGGAGACAATGCAAAAACATAAACATGATGGGGGATTAGGATTAGGAACCTCCACCTGGTGAGACCTTCCCTCTTGGCTAAGAGAATCCTCAATCTCCTAAATGGACATCATGATACATGGTCCCTACTGGTCACTAGCAAATATGGTACTCTTCACCCATGGTTCACTCCCCTTAACCCAAAAGACATGGCCAACAGTTGGAGATTAATAACTCAAGCTTTACAAGATATCAAATTAGGAACTAAAAGGCATATCAGTAATGGACTCTCTACCAGTGTAATGGATGACCCTTGGATCTTTTGCACTCCTTTTAGTCTAATGCCAACATATGTTAATGTAACCCTCCCCCTGCATAATCTTAAGGTCTATGATTTGATCACTAATTCTAATTGGAACTCTAAGGTGTTGTTACAATGTTTTGGTACTACATTGAGTAATCTAATTGTAACTTTATATCTTCCTGCACATCCCAAGGATGATCAATGGATTTGGGTCTCTGACCCTTGTGGCATTGCCATTGCAAAGTCTATTTTTATTTCCTTATTAAGCCTGTGCCGGCCACACCTGGTAGTGACAGATGGAGGGGCTGGAAAATCATTTGGAGTATTCCCTTTCCCGCCAAGATCCACAATTTTCTTTGGAAACTTGTACATTGTCGACTACCCACTAAGGATAGAATCAGCGGCTATAACCATCATATTGACCAGACTTGCCTCCTTTGTGGTTCTCACAGGGAGAATATTAAACACCTATTTTTTTATTGTTTTGTCAGCCTTCAACTATGGGACCTTCTTCAATCCCATTTGCTCATCTCCTTCAACTATTTTGCAACCTGGGAACAAGGGGACTGAATCTCTGAGGGGACACACCTCCATCTAAATCCAACCTGTTAGTCTATATCTCTCTGTGCTTCTGGGCCCTATGGAACCTGAAAAATGATTTTGTTTTTAACCCCTCCCAAATCCATCCTTCTGTTATTGTTGTGTGGCAAGGTGTGCAAGCTAAAGTTGAGGAATTTCTGCAGTACCACTGTCCTGAGGGACCCCCCCATGATCCTATCTAGATCAGGTGGGAGCCTCATCCTCCAGGTTGGGTCAAACTCAACACGGATGGGTCCTTCACAGGACTCGGGGAGGAAGGAGGTGCATACTACTTAATTAGGCAACCTAATGGTGATTTTATCTGTGCAGAGGCTACGAGCAGGCATTTCCCCTCGGTGTTAGCTGTTGAAGCTTGGGCGTTAAAGTGTGGCTTACACAGATCCTTGCAACTGGGACTGAAGTTAGTATGGATAGAGTGCGATCTGGCCAATCTTATCGCAATCTTATTAAAACAATCTGCTTGCCCTTGGAGAGTCAAAAATGTTATGTTAGATATATGGAGTCTTTTGCATACACTTGATCTTTTTGTAGCTAAGCATACATACCGTGAGGCGAATAGCGCCGCAAATTACCTAGCTAACCTAGGGAGAACTTCATCTCTGAATGATGCTTTTTGACAGGAGGCACCTCCTCAAGGCCTTCTTAACTTTTTGTACAAGAATATTAACGGTTTCTTTCCTTAATACATAGTTAACTTCATTTTAAAAAAGAACCCTACAGACAAAATCATCAGTCTATCTAAAAATAAAACTAGCAATCTCGACAAGAAAATCCGCATCAAATATCATGGACCACTTCTTGGGTTGTTATTCCAATTTGCAGGTTCATATAAAAGAAATTTTATATTTATTATTATATCAAAAACCAACTTTTAGACAATGATGTATCTATCGACACCAATTTTCACTTCAAAATAAAGATTAGATAATTTTTTCCTACTCATGACAAATGAAAGGCTCAGCTCCATACTCTTGCAGACAAAGATGAATGGCATTGGAGATCTAGCCAATTCTCCGTCAAGAATGTGCACAAATTGTTGAAGAGAAATAATCTTCAAAAAGACAATAATCTCCATACATATTGCAATTTGATTTGACAACTAAAGATCTCAATTAGGTTAAAATTTTTTGCGTGAGAAGATCAAGACTACCAACTATGGGCAAGAGGGCATGAACCTCATGTGTCCTGTGTGATGCCTCAGAAAAGGACATCACCATTTATTGATTATACAAGATATGTATGATGGGGCATTGACTAAGGTTAGGACACCAGGAGGAGAGACAAAATTATTTCCAATAAGAATTGGTCTACACCAAGGATCATCTTTAAGCCCATATTTGTTTAACTTAGTTGTGGATGCTCTAACCGAGAGTATTATAGATGAGGTACCTAAGTGCATGCTCTTTGCTGATGATATCGTACTTTTAGCGGACTCAAAAGATGAGATTAATGCAAAATTGGAAATATGGAGAAACACGTTGGAGTCAAAGGGTTTCCGTTTAAGTAGGAATAAGACAGAGTATATGCATTGCAATTTCACGAATAGACAATTTAGAGACGATTCGGAAGTTAGGTTAGAGATGGGGAGATTGATGATGATGTTAACCATAAAATTCAAGCTGGTTGGTGTAAGTGGAGGAAGGCTACTGGAGTCCTTTGTGATAGGAAAGTACCCCATAAGGTTAAAAGGAAATTCTACCGCACTGCTATAAGACCAGCAATGTTATATGGTAGTGAATGTTGGGCTATGAAGGGACAACATGAACATAAAGTGGGGGTAGCTGAAATGAGGATGTTGAGATGGATGTGTGGTCATACTAGAAAGGATAAGATTAGGAATGACCATATACGTAAACGAGTCGGAGTGGCCCCTATTAGTGAGAAGCTGGTAGAGAATCGTTTGAGGTGATTTGGTCATGTTCAGAGAAGGCCATTAGATGCGCCAGTAAGGAGAGTAGAGCAAACAATCTGGAGTTCGATTAAAAGAGAAAGAGGGAGACCAAAGCGAACACTTGACGAGCTAATAGAACGAGATCTATTAACGAATAATATACCTAAAAATTTGGTTACTAATAGAGCGCAATGATGTCGTATGATCCATGTAGCCGACCCCACCTAGTGGGATAAGGCTTTGTTGTTGTTGTTGCTTGTTGGCAAGGAAAGTGTAGCGACAAGCTAATTATTCATGAATTGACGCTCGATCAACAATGAAGTTTTTCAAGTTATTCATTTTGCTTTCTTATGATCAATTTGACTCGCATTTTTTGGAACGCAAGATGTTATAGAAAATATTGTAATTATGACAAATAATTTGGTTAGAGATGTCTAAGATATAAGTGATGTTTTGTACCTTGGAAACATTTATAAACAACTAATATAATAAAATGGGGTTAGTCAAGGTAATCCCCCTTAGCTTCTCAAAAAAAAAAAAACTTTTAGCCATGCACGCATCAGGACTCTGGAAAGGGGCTTACCTTCAGGGATACTGTACCATATGGATGTGAATGTTCTGCCCATCTGCAAGAGAACAGATGATATGGAAATACAATTCACAGGATGTTGAAAGCCAAACATCCCTGTGAATTAACATCAACCAATACTAGCACAAACATATCAGATAAATCACATCACCCACTGAGATCCTAAATCTTGAAAGGAACTGGAGCAAATTTATGAACGGGGAGGAGTTCCGCTTATTAGTAACGACAAAAGTAATGGCAACAGAAATTGATGCACGACTCTCGCAATTCTCAGAACTACATGTCAATAGATACACAAATCCTCAACCACAGACACAGCTCCTGCATTCCAAAGTTCCAAATGGATATATTGACAAGAAGAGGAAGAGGAATATAGCACCATCAATGTTGCAACACTGTGGAACAGCTAAAAGAACTTTTCATAATCATGTGACGGTTGGTCGCCCCAGACTTCCATAAATCCTATAAACACAAAAAAATGTTGATCAGAACAGAAGAAAGGAAAAGGGAGGTCAAAATAAAGATTATTACAAGAAACAACTTAAAGATCTATAATATCTAAATTTAAAGTCGCATTAAATGCACAAAGATGTAACATGTACCTTTTTTCTTTTCTCGCTACTAAGATTCGAATCAAATTGTGGTTCTGGGGTGTGCATGCTTAATAACAAGATGAAGAGAGGTATCCAAATCCTCTTATACCAGACTTTTATTTTGAAAATAGATACACATGTATCAAACATTCCATATCAATCATGCCACGAGGCTACATAAACTTAACCTGCATCATTGGTTTATCCTGATGGGAAATTTTGTTTCAGGGCTTGTGTATCAAACATAAACATTATGAAGCGTTACAGCTGTGTGCCCTTTCTTCTTTTATCTAATTAATATGTGAAATCTTTTAATGATGCCACATTATTGAAACAATATTATCCTAAGAAAGGTGATTCAATCTTACTCCAAGATAATTCATAAATCTAGTCTCAGATTTCATAGCTCTTGTTATTTTTGTTTGCTTCCTTAAATGGAAGAGAAGCCTCCTAAAAAGAAACGGGCTGCATGACGCATTTTTGTAATATACTTTGTGAGGAAAGATTAAAGAGTGGCAATGAATATCTATAATACCTATATCCCCAAGGGAACCATATATTGAATCGTCGACACCAGCAAATCCCTGAAAGAAGAAAGAAAGAAAAAAGATACTTCACTGTCTATCCTGCTCCAGTTATCGTGAAAACATTTACTGGAAGATGGTGTATATACCAACTTGAGAAACAGATAATCATCAAAACATTTAGTTTGTGTAATACCTCTGCAGCATGAAGACCCATGCCTTCTTGAAGATTATTGAATTCGGCTTGTACAGAGGGACTGCATGATAAGAAATCAGCAAGACCATAACTACTATCCTGGATTACAGTAAGATCATCGGGATGGGCAGTGTGATTCAAAACGTTCTCATATGTGGGATATATAACTTCGCTCCTGCTTTGTCAGCACACATTAAAACTAGGAGACATTATTCAAAACTTAAGAAATCATGTTGAGCTAACAGAAGGTATTAACCAACCAAGCTTTACTACGAATCGCCAAATATATGGATGGTACCAAGGAAAATCTAAAAAATAAGGAACTCAGGTAAACTCACCTAGGTTTCGACGAATCGCCAATGTTTGCTTCTACTGGTGACTCATCTTCCTCGTCGATTATTGGAATAATCTTGTCATCGCCTGAAACTTGATTGTAGTTATGATTAATTTCTGCTTTGCTACACACTGATAGACCAAAATCTACTGAAAGTTGATTTGGACCTTCCTGAGGAGATGCAGAAGTTTGACAACTTTCCCGAACAGGACAATCTGGAATCTCCGAAATCTCAGGAGCATCCATAAGGTTAAGGTCAAATGAAGCAGGCTGGTTTTGCTTTTCTTCTCCAATCCTTACAAAGGACTCATCTTCATCTTTCAGCACTGAAGTAAAAACAATTGGTTTTATTTCACTAACTGTGTCAACCATTTCTTGATCCTGAAGTGGCATAATTACTTGAAGGCTAGACTGCTTCATTCTCTGAATATCCAACTCATACGATTCGCTTCCCTGGGATACACTTCCTGGGGGCAATTTCGATTGTGTCTCAGATTTCACACTTTGGGCCACATCCTGGACGAAGTCATCCTTCTTTGTCTCATCAATTGTCACTGTGGATGATCCTTGGCACGGTGGGCTCTTATGAGCTTCACCCTCTGACTGTAGCCTTTCTTCCGTGCATTCAGTAATGAGAGCACTGGAACCAACAGGCACCTCAGCTTTAGAGTTGTCAACATGCATCATAGGCAAATCTTTTGTGGGGCCATCAGCTGAGACTTCATCTATCACCATCTCAGAGTCCTGTCTAAAAGGAACCTCAACCTTGCTACTGGCCTCAAGCTCAGGGTCTTGACCAACAAGCACACCTTTATGTGCCAGCGATGACCTTGGTCTTGTAGGCACCTTTGCAAAGCCACACAAGCTCAACAGATTGTTACCGTGGTTGCTCCCCGACACATCTTCGATTTCCCCAGGTTTGGCATCCATATCCTCATCCCCTGACATCTTCTTCTCAAACTCTCCACTCCTTCCACTTTTAACTTCACCACACTCAATAGTTGAGACGAGAACATCATCTGGCACTTCGTTCAATGCTTCATCCATCTCAGGTGGTGCTTCCTTTCTAGCGCTGTTAGAGCTAGCTTTGGATCCAGTATCGTCTAGCTCAGACCCAGACTCACCGACTATGCTTTTTGAATGTTGCTCATCTCCAGCAACCCTTGAGACACTACTTCCAACATCATCATATCCCCCTCTTCGTTCTCTATTATGGTATCCAGGTGCAAAATCATCATCATCCTCCATGCTATCTGAATATCCTCTACTTCTTTCATTCCATGACCCATTTCTGCCTCTGTCTCTACCCCAATCCAAGCCGTACCCTCTATCATTATAATATCCCAACTTCCTCCTCCCTCTACCATTCTTTCTTGACCCAGTTCGGTCGTAATCATCATTGAATCTTCTCCTCCCATATCCAGCATCAGAGCCAGAATTGCCAAGCCGAGCAAGTGCTGATGTTCTACCCTCCGAGTATGGAACCTGAGATGCACTTTCTCGGCCTCTGAAATCCGGAAGGTTGCCATCAGGCAAGCCGCTCCCTGGTAGCATGCTCGCAGGAAGAACACCCTTTGCAACTAAGTACTCTGCAGCCAGCCGCCCAGCCTCCATGAGGATGTCTATCTTGGAAGAAGGTGGGTTATAAGGCTTTGAATAGCTCCTGTTGAAGCTGCCTCTACCAACGCCATTATGACTGCGGTTCCGACCATATTGCGATCCTGAACGAAATCCATCGCCGTCATTCCGATACTTTGGCTGCATGATTCTTGATTCCACTCAAAATCAAATGACTAAATTGGATTTGAAACACTGAGCAATAAATTTGGGACAAAGGAGCTAACTTGAGCTAAATTTCTACTTCTTCGGCACCAGAGGGAGGTGACTCGATTGCGAGCTACAAACTAAACAAATGCTTCAACTGGTTGCTGAAGCAAAACCCCAACTTGCTTAGAAAGTTCGATATGATTCTCTAAGGAAAATTTTCACTGGCTTGCTTACCACTCAAAGCTTAGATGGCATCCAAAACTTCGAATCAATAATTCAATTTCCTCATTGCCTGGAAAACACTTCCCGAATAATACAGGAAAAGAATAAAAATTTTCTACCAGCTACGCAATCAAAACCGCAGATTGCTCCAGGAATCCCAATCGTTAGCAGAAATCCTTCAGAGACCATCACGATCCATCAGAAAGACCTAATAAATTCACCAGCTTTCCCTTCTTTATGCAGGTGACCTCCGGATTCAGCTCTCCCAAGTCGATCTCAGGTCAAATCCAACCAAAAGCCCTCAGCAAACACCCAATCTTTCTTAAAAAAAATAGAACAGTGCTCAAATTGGTGCCAGGAAAGGCCTAAATCGATCGATCTTACTCTGATCCGATCTCGTTCCCAAATTCGCCAATTAGGGTTTTCACGGTCAAGAAATTAAAACGGAACTTATAAATTCTTGAGGCAGGTTTGGATATTTTATTTAGGGGTCGGATTAATGACGAGATGGTACACGTGTCAGGATATTAGTGGCAGCGCCTGACCAACTTTTGTCCTTAATGGGCTCCAACAAAATAATTTGGGCTCTGATGGGCCGAACAAGTGATCATTTAAATACTTCTTAATTAAGATGATAATAATAGTTGTTATTATGAGTTAATAATGACCAAACTTATCAATAATTAATTTTTGAAGGTAATTAATAATGAACATTGCCTTATTAAATGCATGCCATGAAAACACACGATAAACAAATGGGGTGAAAGAGAGAGCGAGTTAAATGATACTCAAGCTGCGTTCGTGAATGCTAGTTCTCAAAAAAATAATAATAATAACTTTCTTAGTATGCTTTAGTGTTTTTTCAGTATTTTCATTAAATTTTTTGAAGGAAAAAAAATAGATATGTGAATATAAATATTTATTAAATTTATACAAGGAATTAATGAAAAATAACTCTTGCCAAAAATGTTAGTGGAGATATTTTAAAATTAATTATAGAATTATTATTTTTTTCAATTGTCATTCATTTTCTTTTCTTCTTCACATCCTTTCCCCTACTATTCTTTTTCTTTCTGATTTTTATGCCTCTCCTCTCGTGTATATCTCACTCACGACACTCAAAAGGAAAGAAGGATAAACGTGGTAGAGAAGATGAGGACTAGGAAAGAATAAAAAGAACAAGGAGAGACCATGGTAAAAATATAGAAACGTGAAAATTAATCTTATGTCTATCGAGGGGCGCTAAACGGATTCATAATAAGGAATTGATCCATGTTAAAATTATATATTTTCTTTTAACTATCATTATTTTTTAATCTCATCGAGTCATAAGATTCACATATTATTATGGCTTCAAGTGAGATTATGAAGACATAAATATTTAATATCCATATGATATATTGATGTTATAGAAAATTAATAAAATGATATTCAAATGAAACTATGTCCATTGTAGCACTTGAATTATTTAGCTTTCAAATCGAAAATCCACTTAAAAGATCGGACATTCGAAAATGTGCTAAGAGCACAGTCATGAATTTTAATTCATACCTCATCCAATTGTGCAATCTATTGATTTCCATTGACTATTTCAAAGAATGTTATTATTGATGTAGAGTGTCATTCATTCTCACAAGATCCAATGATAGTCTATACAATCTAAGGATACTTAACTAGATTTTATTCCACACAACATCCATTTGTTCAAACTATTTTTCATCAATGATTATCATACAATTTTATCATTGATCTACAGTTTCATATACTATGTTACTGATTTCCTAGTAATATTAACATGGTTAACCCATTAATATGAAATAAAAATAGCTAATATGCTCAAATAATTTATATTCGATATTATTATTATTATTGCTTCAAGTGATATTATGAAGACATAAAGATTTAATATTCATATGACATATTGATGTTATAGGAAATTAATACAATGATATTCAAATGAAACTATGTCTATTGTAGCACTCGAATTATTTAGCTTTTGAATCGAACATCCACTTAAAAGATCGAACATTAAAAAATGTGTTAGGAGCACAGTTCATGAATTTTAATTCATACCTTACCCAATTGTCCAATCTATTGATTTTCATTGACTATTTGAAAGAATGTTATTATTGACGTAGAGTGTCATCCATTCCCATAAGATCCAATGATGGTCTATACGATCTAAGGATACTTAATTAGATTTTATTCCGCACAACATCCATTTGTTCAAACTATTGATCATCAATTATTATTATAGAATTTTGTCATTGATCTATAGTATCATACACTATGTTATTGATTTCATGATAATATTATCATGGTTAACCCATTGATATGAATTAAAGATAGCTAGTATGCACAAATAAAAAGAACAAAAATTAAATGGACGTCAATGTTAAATCAAGTGAATCATTATTATTTACATTATGTATTATATAAAAAGTGAAGAACTCTTTCAAATAAGATAAGATATAAAAAGTTGAAAAATAATTTATTTTGATCACTTGAACATTGAATCATTGACTCTCACTGATATCGAGTAAAGTAATGAGACATATAAGTGTTTATTCTTTATCTCCATTGCACTCTACTAGTATCAAATAAAGAAATGACACAAAATGGTTAATTACTATTCTCCATTGATATTGACAAAAAGTTTATAATTATTATTATTATTATTATTATTATTATTATTATTATTATTATTATTATTATTATTATTATTATTATTATTATTATTATTATGTATTCTCATTCTACTTAGTNATTATTATTATTATTATTATTATTATTATTATTATTATTATTATTATTATTATTATTATTATTATTATTATTATTATTATTATGTATTCTCATTCTACTTAGTCAAACTATCGATTAGTTGATAATGTCTTTAATTGATTTTCATTGTACATTATTTCATTTTATAAATAACACTACTTCATATAGATAATTTGATATAGGGGTGAAACTAATGCGGGTTGGATGGTTTTTTATGAGAAAAAAATATCATACTTTTTTACATTTTTTTTAATAAAAAAATATTATCTGTTTTTTCGGTGTTTTTTTCAAGCTCCTATATCTTTATAATTTTATTATTTATAATAATATTAAAAATATTTTATTAGATAAATTAACAACAACTAGATGTTGTAATATAGTAATATCATTATTTATTAATTATATAATTTTGTTAACATTTATTCACAAAACTTATATGTTAATTGAGTAATTTTTATATGTTAAAAGTATTCAAAATATTATAATAATACATATATTAATAAAATTTTTATTATGTAGGTCTCCATCGGGCCCCTTGGGTGGTTTTTCAAAATTTAAAACCAACCTAGGCTTTTTTGAATTTAAAAAAAAACCTAAAAATCTTAGGTCGGGTCGGATCGGTCTTTTAGGTTTTCGATTTTTTGAGTTTTTTCTTACACCCCTAATTTGATATGTTTATTGTAATGTGAAATATATTTATTATTATTTTTATTGATTTCCCAATAATATTATCATGGTTAACCCATTGATATGAATTAAGATAGCTAGTATGCTCAAATAAAAAGAACAAAAATTAAATGGACGTCAATGTTAAGTCAAGTGCATCATTATTACAAATAAGGGTTGCCACCTAAGATGAGTAAGTGAGTGATGCACCTTTTGCTTTAGGAGATGACATTTGTTGTGAGTTGATCCATCACTAACCATCGACACGAGACTGTATTGTTTACATTGAAGAACTCTTTCAAATAAGATAAGATATAAAAAGTTGAAAAATAATTTATTTTGATCACTTGAACATTGAATCATTGACTCTCACTGATGTCGAATAAAGTAATGAGACATATAAGTGTTTATTCTTTATCTCCATTGCACTCTATTAGTATCAAATAAAGAAATGACACAAAATGGTTAATTACTATTTCTCCATTGATATTGACAAAAAGTTTATATTAATTATTATTATTATTATTATTATTATTATTATTATTATTATTATTATTATTATTATTATTATTATTATTATTATTATTATTATTATTGTTATTATTATTATTATTATTATTATTATTATTATTATTATTATTATTATTATTATGTATTCTCATTCTACTTAGTNATTATTATTATTATTATTATTATTATTATTATTATTATTATTATTATTATTATTATTATTATTATTATTATTATTATTATTATTATGTATTCTCATTCTACTTAGTCAAACTATCGATTAGTTGATAATGTCTTTTATTAATTTTCATTGTACATTATTTCATTTTATAAATAACACTACTTCATATAGATAATTTGATATAGGGGTGAAACTAATGCGGGTTGGATGGTTTTTTACTAGAAAAAAGAAACATACTTTTTTTATATGTTTTTTTTCAATAAATAAATCTTATCGGTTTTTTCGGTGGTTTTTTTGAGCTCTTATATCTTTATAATTTTATTATTTATAATAATATTAAAAATATTTTATTAGATAAATTAACAACAACTAGATGTTGTAATATAGTAATATCATTATTTATTACTTATATAATTTTTTTAACATTTATTCACAAAACTTATACGTTAATTGAGTAATTTTTATATGTTAAAAGTATTCAAAATATTATAATAATGCATATATTAATAAAATTTTAATTATGTAGGTCTCCATCGGGCCCTTGGGTGGTTTTTCAAAATTTAAAACCGACCCAGATTTTTTTTAATTTAAAAAAAAACTAAAAAAATTATGTCGGGTCGGATCGATCTTTTAGGTTTTCCGGTTTTTTTATTTTTTTTACATCCCTAATTTGATATGTTTATTATGATGTGAAATATATTTATTATTATTGTTTTGCATATGAGTTTCATAACTCACGAGAAAAATGACTCTTGCATATTGATTCCTAGAGGTGCAAGTTAATGATAGATGAATTGATGGTGTATGATGACAATGCTCGAGTGACTAATTTGCAAGACTTATATTTTTATTGTAATATAAATAAAAATATAATGAGTCAGAGGATTGCAAAATGATTATTGATTATGTCATTTAGATTTTCGTATTTAACATACTTATATTTTATTTTATGTTAATTTCTTCTTTTTCGCTAATGCGCCATAGTATTTTTGAGTGATTCCGATCAATAATATAATTAAAGTATAAAATTAAATAGCGTCTTCAAAAACGAATTTTATGTGTCAAGGGTCAATTTTGAGATCGTTATATAATGTAACATTATTTTGATTCAATAACTATTTATTAATTTATTTTATTAATTGGACAATAAGTTTGGTCGTGATCACATTCATCCAATAATTCGATGGTCATGATCAACCTCTTCTAGTAATTTTATTAATTTAATGGTAATTTTTAGTCTTATATATTATTTTCTATTATCAAACTAATCCAATAAAAATATATTATCTTGCAAGATAATCATTTTCCAAGTTCAACACGTCTCGTAGTGAATTTCGGCTCTGTTTGGTGGAGGAATAAGGAAAATGTGAATTAGGGAGAATATTTATTTTTTGTTCTCTAGAGAAGAATAGAAGTGAACTACTCTTGTATTATTCTTAAGGAGTGTTTGGTTGATTTATTAGTATTCTAATAATTAAATTGATTACTATTCTAATGATATTATAATATTTTATTATATTTTTTTATTAAATATAATTAAATATTTATTGATATTATTAAATACAAATAATTAATTAATAAATTTTTTCGAAAGACTTTTTTCCGTAAAAAATAATTAAGTAAAGATAAACAACTATTAATGCTAATTTTGATTATAAAATTAATATAGTTCTAATAATATATGATTTCTATTTAATTTATTGTTAATATATATTAACTACCAAAATATTTATAATATTATATTAACACAAGTTAATTAACATTTTCCATTATTCTATTTTTAATCATATGTTATTACCAAATAATATGATAATATAGTAATTAACTGATATGTAGAACTAATAATATAAAAAAATTATAATTATTATATTTATGAAAATTTTAATTAACCGTAAAAAAATATTAATTATAAATAATTTTGTATTTATTAAGATAAAATAATTTAATAAAATATTTTTTAAAAGAAAGAACATGAACAAATAAATTGTTCTTGTCAATGACAAGAATAATTTATTCTTGATTAAATAACAAAAATGATGATTTCATAAAAATTAATATGGTTTTAAAAAAGGTGGAACATTTCTTATTTTCGAAGTGTTTGAATGAAAATACAAGAATAAAAAATTTATTCTCACATTGTTCTGGTAGAACAAGAAGACGTGCGATAATTTTTTTTTGGGCGACTTGGCCAGAAGCCTAGAATATAAAATGAAGATAAGGCTTTCTCTTTTTTTTTGACAAAATACATGTTAAAACTTAAGTAGAACCTGTAATATTCATTTAAAAGAAATGTGCACTTCATGATATACCAAGAAAATATTATGCCAAGAAAATAAGATAATGCTTGAACTCAAACTCCAATTTGGAATTCTCAATTAATAGCTTATTCGTCTCAATTCAAAATTTAAATTCTCTAAAACATAATTTGGAAGACGAATAATCAGAATAATAGTTTCGCATGAATATGCACAAACAGAAAAAACATTGGGTGAAATAATTGAATTTTGTTATTGGATGAACATCTAAAAATTTGTATGGGTAGCATGAACAACATTTCTACATATTTCAGATGTGAAAAGCCACTTTGTTGCATTTAACTCCACCTATGTTTATAGCCGGTCCCAAGCCCGGACAAAGGAGGAGGGTTGTGTTAGGCCTCGACAGCCAACGTAAAACCTTGTCGAATCTCATGAACATGGATCAACGAATACATTGCGCTAATGCTAGATCGTTACCCGTAAGTAACGCGCTGTATGGCTCGAGTACAGTGATAAGAGAGCAAGAGTCGTTGCATCCTCGCTTGAATGCAGTGTTAAATGAAGAACGAGATCTATTAACGAATAATATACCAAAAAATTTGGTTACTGATAGAGCGCAATGGCGTCGTATGATTCATGTAGCCGACCCCACCTAGTGGGATAAGGCTTTGTTGTTG
>LTAE01000608.1:3360-15320 GCA_001647135.1 Pontederia paniculata
AGAGAGAGAGAGAGAGAGAGAGAGAGAGAGAGAGAGAGAGAGAGAGAGAGGAAAAAGTTATTCGTGGGTGATAGGATAGAAGACTTTTTTTAGTTGCGAGGGAGCGGGATTTAATTGGATTATGATAGATTTTATAGGTGTATATATAGATCTCGGCGATGTCATAAAATATTGTGGAGGAGCTCGGAAATGTTATTCAAATTATTTTTCAATTGTTAGTTAGTATTTTAGAAGCTCACTGATCATCTCATTTTAGCTACTTTAATGATTATGATTATGTGCATTAATTGTGGATTATATTTTTTACTCACTAATCTAGCTAATCTCATATTTAATTTGGGTCTCATTCCATTATGACCAGTGAATCTTTCATTAAAAATTTTCTAGGTACACAAAAAATTAAATTTGATATCTTTTAAATATGAAACAATTATTTATCATTTCACCTCAAAACTAGAATTCGGTTTGGGACAGTGAGTGAATTATTTGAGAGCCTCAAACTTAATTTGATTTTTATATTAGTTTATGATTTTAAATCTAAATAAAATATTGATGGAGTTTGAAGGAAGAAGATAAGATGTGAGGACTGGTAAAGTCATTTTTTTATAAAAAAAAATCTCTCTCTCTCTCTCTCTCTCTCTCTATATATATATATATATATATATATATATATATATATATATATATATTCACACACACACATATATATATAGTCATAGGGAAGACATCTTTTACAAAAAAGTTGACGAGCAAATAAAAAAGTTGACGAGCAAATTGAAAAGTCGCCAAGATTGGGATCCTTACAACATGTTTGTTAGAGACCCATTTCAAGTTTCCCTCTATTGTGGCATTATCATTATTTCTTATGTTTCTTTTGAATGCCATAGTGAAGCTCTTCTTCTAATTCACTTTTGTGAAGACCAATCTTTGCTGTTGTAAGGTAATTGACACACTTGTTGGCACCTCGACCATTGCTCGATAGACAGAGTTAGCTTCGCCCACATTGGTCGTTGTTCGTGTCACTATGACAATATTAGTGTCAGCATTTAGAGAAATCGAGATCGTAAGATAGTTCAATTGTTCTTGGTTGATTTTCCCAATGGTCTCACAAT
Source organism: Pontederia paniculata (assembly GCA_001647135.1). Taxonomy (NCBI): domain Eukaryota; kingdom Viridiplantae; phylum Streptophyta; class Magnoliopsida; order Commelinales; family Pontederiaceae; genus Pontederia; species Pontederia paniculata. The sequence continues at coordinate 4,473 of LTAE01000608.1, forward strand.
TTACATCTCTCATGACCACAATCGTGACAAGATCTTCACTTGGGAGGACACTACAAAGGTACTTCACATAGTCATCAAAGTGATATCATAAATTAGTCCAGGGTCCAATGCTTTCAAAGGGTTGACATGTCAGCGCCCATTGCATAAAAGCTCACTGGTTTGCCATCAACCAAATTCACTATTGGCGTTCCGTCAAGACCATGGGTGTAAGAAGTTGTCATGATCGCAGATTTGATGGCAGCTGGGGACCAATTTGGATGAGTTTTTTTATCAATGTTGCCACTCCAGCAATATGCGGGGTAGACATAGAGGTTCCTGAAGTCACAATGTAACTTTCTGGTTTTGTCCAAGTTGGCAAGAATGTTGATGCAGGGGAAGTAATGTTTGGTTTCATTATTAAAGGGCTATGGGTACTCGGACCCCTACTGGAGGAATGTAAAATTCCTGGCAATCGAAGAGATTGAATTTTGTGTCCCTTGAAGATTATGGAAGCAATAGGAATCTTAGTCGAATTGAGATAGTCCTTTATCTCGATGCCATCAACATATGTCACCTCAGATGTTGGGAGGGCATGGATGGCATCATAGGCATTATTGTAACCCTCTAATTTGCGATTAGTAAACCTGCAGCACCCGCAACTTGCATAACTTTTCCTTTTGTAATTTTGTCCACACCTCCTCCCCCACACAACACTATCTTTCCTTTGACATCGATCCCATCAAGAGTGACATTTAGAGAAAAGTTGGCACCTTCTTTCCATTATCTCCAACATACACAATTGGTAGCATGGTCGATTTATGATCAAAAGGTTGGAATAAAGATTGTCCTTCAAACTCTTGACAATTCTCAAGTTTCATTGTTTCAACAATTCTCCTATTTGTTCTGTTTCTTGCCACTGTAAGGATCCATGGAGCAATGTTATTAATAGTACCTACGAATGCTCTTGAGTTACCCGTTGAACAAACAATTATGATTCCATTGGACACAACTTGAAATGAACCAATAGCGATTGAGTCATCATAAACATCTAAATTTTTGGATCTCCAATTGACATCGAAATCACATCTACCCCATCTTTTATCGCTTGCTCAGTTGCTGATGAGATACCATGGAAACCATCAACATTACAAGCTTTGTAGATAGAGAGGTAAGCGCGAGGTGCCATCCCTGACATGATGCCTCGTGGGATTGCATTGAAGCTAATGTTCCTTACAAATGCTCCAACGATGGTGCTCATTGTGTGGGTTCCATGCCCATTTTGGGAGGTGGAATCCGCGTCAAATGATGTCGAGAAAATTGGACAAACAATTATGATTCCATTGGATACAACTTGAAATGAACCAATAGGGATTGAGTCATCATAAACATCTAAATTTGTGGATCTCCAATTGACATCGAAATCACATCTACCCCATCTTTTATCGCTTGCTCAGTTGCTGATGAGATACCATGGAAACCATCAACATTACAAGCTTTGTAGATAGAGAGGTAAGCGCGAGGTGCCATCCCTGACATGATGCCTCGTGGGATTGCATTGAAGCTAATGTTCCTTACAAATGCTCCAACGATGGTGCTCATTGTGTGGGTTCCATGCCCATTTTGGGAGGTGGAATCCGCGTCAAATGATGTCGAGAAAATTGGACAAACAATTATGATTCCATTGGATACAACTTGAAATGAACCAATAGGGATTGAGTCATCATAAACATCTAAATTTGTGGATCTCCAATTGACATCGAAATCACATCTACCCCATCTTTTATCGCTTGCTCAGTTGCTGATGAGATACCATGGAAACCATCAACATGACAAGCTTTGTAGATAGAGAGGTAAGCGCGAGGTGCCATCCCTGACATGATGCCTCGTGGGATTGCATTGAAGCTAATGTTCCTTACAAATGCTCCAACGATGGTGCTCATTGTGTGGGTTCCATGCCCATTTTGGGAGGTGGAATCCGCGTCAAATGATGTCGAGAAAATTGGACAAACAATTATGATTCCATTGGATACAACTTGAAATGAACCAATAGGGATTGAGTCATCATAAACATCTAAATTTGTGGATCTCCAATTGACATCGAAATCACATCTACCCCATCTTTTATCGCTTGCTCAGTTGCTGATGAGATACCATGGAAACCATCAACATGACAAGCTTTGTAGATAGAGAGGTAAGCGCGAGGTGCCATCCCTGACATGATGCCTCGTGGGATTGCGTTGAAGCTAATGTTCCTTACAAATGCTCCAACGATGGTGCTCATTGTGTGGGTTCCATGCCCATTTTGGGAGGGCATGGATGGCATCATAGGCATTATTGTAACCCTCTAATTTGCGATTAGTAAACCCGCAGCACCCGCAACTTGCATAACTTTTCCTTTTGTAATTTTGTCCACACCTCCTCCCCCACACAACACTATCTTTCCCTTGACATCGATCCCATCAAGAGTGACATTTAGAGAAAAGTTGGCACCTTCTTTCCATTATCTCCAACATACACAATTGGTAGCATGGTCGATTTATGATCAAAAGGTTGGAATAAAGATTGCCCTTCAAACTCTTGACAATTCCCAAGTTTCATTGTTGCAACAATTCTCCTATTTGTTCTGTTTCTTGCCACTGTAAGGATCCATGGAGCAATGTTATTAATAGTACCTACGAATGCTCTTGAGTTACCCGTTGAACAAACAATTATGATTCCATTGGACACAACTTGAAATGAACCAATAGCGATTGAGTCATCATAAACATCTAAATTTTTGGATCTCCAATTGACATCGAAATCACATCTACCCCATCTTTTATCACTTGCTCAGTTGCTGATGAGATACCATGGAAACCATCAACATGACAAGCTTTGTAGATAGAGAGGTAAGCGCGAGGTGCCATCCCTGACATGATGCCTCGTGGGATTGCATTGAAGCTAATGTTCCTTACAAATGCTCCAACGATGGTGCTCATTGTGTGGGTTCCATGCCCATTTTGGGAGGTGGAATCCGCGTCAAATGATGTCGAGAAGGCCCCTATGAACTTTTTGTTACACAAGGAATTATTTGGGAGTTCACAACTACCCTTCCACTTGAGGGTGGTGTGGCATTCCATCATCATCATCAAATGAAGGGTGGTGATCGACTGTTATGCCATTGTCTATGATTCCTATTATGATTCCTTCGCCCATGTTTGAGATGTTCCACACTCCACGACCGTCTGGGCGCCGCAAGTCTAAGAAGTCCGGGGAGTATGTTGTGTGGAGCTCATAGATGGGTTCCTTGTATGCATGTAAAAATCGTGCTTGTTTTGATATGATCTCGAGTTCTTGCTCATTGAGTAATGCCGAAAATCCATAGCTTCACCCTTGTATGAGTGGATCACCTGCACATTGCGTAAGGAGGATCCATTGGAGACGATGACCGATTGGAGCAAGGAGTTATGCCAGCTTCTTCGACATTCATCATCATATAAGTTGATGCCATCTTGATTTTTTATATGAATTGTATATATCTTTAGGTCCTTTGTTTTGATGTCATCATTGGCTGAAACCTCGAAAGCTACATTATTAGATAGCAACAAGAGATTGCATGGATAGAGGAAGGAGAGGAGAAAAATCATAGGTTTTCAAAAAACAACCATTATTGCTTAATTATTTATGTTTTACATTTGTACAACTTTAAGCAGGTATACATATAAGTGGTAAAACATGTATACTTATTGTAACTTGGTTGTCGCTATGTTTAAAATATAACTAATGAGTTGTGTAAAAGTTGTTTAGTTTGTTCAAACTTACTAATAAAAGAATATAGAAGTTCCTGAGCAACATTATTTCAACTACTATTAGTTTTATTACAACAATGATTAGTTCTTAACTATAATCACTTACCCCATTAATACAACATAAAGAATTGAAAATTTAAAAAAATAAAAGTATCAAATATGTAAGATTTGTTTAGATTTATATGTAGTGAAAATGGACTAGGCGATGAAATATTTTAAAACAAGTATGAACTCCAAGAGGATATGCAAACAAAGATAATAATTGCATGTATTTGGTGATAAAGTGAGTAGGCCATGATTTTGTCATGTAAACAACAAATTTCAATTCACATGCAAAATGTTTATGTAAGATTTGTTTGTGTGATGAAACAAGGTGGGAAGTCGGACAATTCTCTCTACATATATTTTTAAATATATGAATAATCATTTTTTCTCAAAATTGTATTGCTAAAAGAAAATGTTTTTCCGTTGATTAAGATTTTTAATAAAACATTAAATTTTCAAATATACTTTTCATGAAATAAATTTCAAAGATTCAATTGATCCTATCCAATTCAATTTGACGAATGAAGTGTTTATTTTCCATAATTCAATTTCATGATCTTTTTTTCTTCTTACAACTTAAGAGGAACAAATTCAAACACATTTTGATTTAAAATATTTATTAAAATTTGAAATGTATGGCACCGAAAAAAATGATATTAATGCAAGCACCACAAATTTGGCATTTTATCATTATCGATTTATAATACCGGTTGGGAAACTAAAAGATATATTTAATCATATGTAGGTTGTGTTTGACATCTAAGCGTTTGAGAGTGTTTTGCTCTCAAACGCTTGGAAGTCAAGCGTCTTTATCCCAAAAAAAATTAGCGGGCAGCGTTCTTTTTTCTTGCCAAACAGACCCGTAAAGTCATGGTGTGTTTTGCATGCATTATATATATATATTCTTTTTAGAAAACAAAGACTACTGAAAGGTATTTTTTGCAACTTATTAATTATGGGTCAGTTGTTCCATGAACAGTAAAAAATAATCATGTAATCATGAGTTGCTATCCATATAAATCTAGAATTAATTTTGGAGGTTGTTGTATACACTTCAGTTTTTTAAAATCAATATTATTAATCATTTTACTTTAAAAATTATCATTATATTTTAATCTAAATTTGTGAATCATTTTACTTCAGAAATTAGTATAGTTGTTTTCTTGATCTGTATATGGGTTAAAGATAATGATTCCAACCATAGCATAATTTATCTGAGCAATATACTTATTGTCCAAATTTATGTTCCATTTCACTGCCCAATTTTTTTTCATTATTATATTTCTATTTTGCTTTCCTATGTAACATGTCTAAAAAAACATGTTTGATTCTTGTATCACCTTGAACTGGGACAATTACACGGGCATGTTATTCTTCTAACTTCTAAATGGGAAATAAATATCATCATGATGATAAGAAAATCTTAACTATCTAAAGTAAAAAGAGAACTAATAAAAATATGTTTTTGCATTTAAATTTATGAATACATATAAAAATATAATAGATATATGATTTAAAATGTGACATGATTAAATCTCAATTTTTCCTCTCATCATGACCGACTCACATAGTGAGATTCAAATCTCATTTCATGAGTTTAGTAATAGAACTCATTTTGCCAATTTATATAGACAGAACAATAATAGTAATACTGATTATTCATGTGAATATTATGAATAAATAAATAAATAAATAAAAATATTGATTAATTTAATCGCTGAGATTAAAACACGTTAGGTAAAATTAATTTTGAAAAAAAATCTAAATAACAGTTCAATTACAGTGTTTTGTTGTACAAGAAAAGAATTAAATGTTTGTTATTCTAGTTATGACATGGAACATATTGAGGGGCTAAATCATATTTTATATTTTATAAAGGAGAGACTTTTTGTCCTCAAAATAGTTTTTGTGAAATATATTTTCTATTAACTAAGATCATTTTCTTACCAAACACAAAATAATAAAAATAATATATTTTTATGAAAAAGCATATTGTTCCAAAATACAGCCTAAAATTAATTGTGTTATGCATTGGGTGTTTATTGTTCTAAAAAAAAACATATTTCTAACTTCAAGACTTATTATGATCAAATTCAAACACTTAAAATTTTCTATATTTAGAAAAACAATTGAGATTTATGCCTCATTTTGCTTTTGTTATCCATTTATATTAATTAATATCCGTCAGAAAAGTTAAAGGTGAAGACGATCAAAAGAAGAATGCCTGAAGTTTCAAAAAGCAAAATTTACTCTTGCAAGTCACTAATTAGGGGGCAATTTACTCCATAGGAAAAGAAGTGTAACACCCATGATTTTAATTAAATAAAAAAGTTATTATATAACAATATTTTATTAGTGAATTTTGAGCTAGATTTAAATAATAAATGTCTATTCATTTTAAAATTAGAGAAAACCCTAGAGAATCATATAAATAGGTCCTTAGAAGGGAGAAAATTTTCTCTTTCTTTCCCTCAAGACCTAACTGTCAGGAGTTCCTTCATTTTTCTCTTCCACTTTTTCAGGTGCAAAAGTAAGAGATAGTTTTATCTCACATATTTTCTTCCCTCTCTCGCTCTTCCCTCTTTTAAATTCATACCAAAATTTTATTAAAGAACATGAAGAAGATCGAGAACAAACTCGGGGATCAAGGAAACGAGGAGATCGAACACGAACAAGAAGGAGTTAGATCATCTAGAAATTTAGATATCTAACTAGAGGATCAACTTCAGAGCAATTACATATATAAATGATAAAATAAAGGACTTTTAGAAAGATTGTTAGGATCTAATCTCTCTTGATAGATTTTCATTCTAGAAGGATTACGTATTAGGTCATATGCCAAATGAGGATAATTTATGATGGTATCCGCATTCTTTAATCCTATTTAGGATCTAACACAATTAAACTAACTCGACTAAGGTTAAAAGAAATGATTGATAGGTCATAAATATTATCTTTTATCCATGCATCGTCTTCTACATATTAAGGTTTCATAGTCGTGAGTTTTCTCTACCAAATGAATAAAAATGTAGAAGGGAAAGGGTGATATGTTCATCTTCACAGCTGTGAAACTGGGTTTCAGAGCGTGCAGGTATTGAAGAGCTATGATCACGACTGTGATAGAAACCATCACTGGTCGTGACGCTAAGACGAAGGAATAGAGGAATGCAGTCATGATCATAAGAAAAACCATCATGGGTCGTGAAAATACATGGAGAAAGGCGATGCTGCAAACACGCCCGTGAACGTTAAGGCGAGAGAAGACGTCCTTTCGGCCACGTACGGGAAACAAATTCCACGATCGTGAAATTGAATTTAACGATAGTGAACTTCTTACTCATGGTTGTGCAACTGAACTTCACGACTATGAAGCCTATCATCACGCTCGTGAACTGCACGACATGTCCGTGAAGTTGGAGACGAAAGAAACAAGTATTCGGTCACACTTGTGAGCTTAGTTGTCACGCTCGTGAAGTTGTAAGTCACACTCGTGAAATTAAGTTCATGCCCGTGAATTGTCTGTAGAAATGCTCACAAAGCTCACGGTCACGACCGTGATAATCTTGTCACGACCATGACACCACATGGGGTTAAGGAATAAACTAAACTTTAACTCACAGAGTTGAGACCATATTTTGATGTAGACTGTTTTTCCTTTGTTGAATAAATATTGAAATAGTGAATGGATGACTTGCTCTGATTGGTTTGCTCAATGCTATTGAATGATTGTTTGATGTTAATGTATTAATGTATTGCTCAATTGATAATAAGATTAAAAACTTAATATTTAGTGATTGAATTTAACGCATAAAGAGGAAGGCCACATCTACTGTTTAGAGATTCATTCGCTCCTGTCTAGCGACTCACTCTCTATTGTTTAGGGACTTGTTTTCCATGTTTAGGATTTTGTACCCTCCTATTTAGTGATTTATCTCTCCTAATATGCAACTTATAGCCTAGCTAGTCATCCTCATCCTGGGATAAACTGAATCTCCGCTGTGCCCGTTAAAGGTTCACGACTTGTAACCTTTGACGGACTTAGAACAAGATAATTAGAAAAAAATGAAGTGGTCCTAAGTATTGAACTAGGCTTGAACATATTGACTATTATAAATACCGCACATCTTGATATGACTAATGTTCTAGCCACTAATGAGATCGAAAAGAATAATGATCAAGTAAGAATCTAATGGTCATGAATATAATGAACTTTGAAATTACTAAGTATCATATGATGAAATTGATATTCTGAACATTCCTGAATTTAAAGTCATTGAATAAAAGAAAAAAAAATAATATTACTAATTATCATACAAATTACTGATAACTCTTTATTTTTATCTGTATATATGATATTCTATGTTGATTATTACTATTACATATTGAGCTCCATCACTCATGAGAGGATTGTCTTCCTTGCTTTTGATCCAGCAGGCAATGAATGCAACTGATAGGTGATGACACAAGTGATGCATATGTTCGTGACACGATGGCTTGCACATGAGTCTAGTCAGGAATTGTTTTAGTTTCCTAATAAAGTTATTGAACTATTACTTCCGCATTACATGTCCTTTATTTTGTCTAGTCTTTTGATTAAATATTAAGTCAAAGAAAAATGTTCTAGTATCTCCAAGTCTACATTTCGCCATATAGTGATGTATGAATTTGAAGGCATTACAAAAAGTAACCTTACAAACAATGTGTTATCACCTGAAATTATATCTTCCAATATTTGTGGGTCATAGTTTCAATACTAGTGAACTCTCCTACGCTCGAGCAATCATAATTAAATTTTTAATATTTATTTTATAATGTATTGCTTATTGATATTAATATCAAATTAAATACTTTTTAATATTTTTTTAAAAAAAATACAAAAAATAAATACATGAAATGATAGCTACCCGTTAAGTACAAATATGTTATGATGTATGACCTAAATGTATATAGTTCTTTTATTCATTCATTTTATTGTGAGGGTTTGTTTCCAACTTTTTTTTATATTAAGGTTAATTAGTAAGTATAAAATGAAAAAAATAAAACTTATGTGTATTTTTATACTTTCACCTACCTATTTATTTTTTGTGGCTCCATCTGTGCTATTATTGTATTAAAATACTATTTTAAAATAATATTATGAATTAAGAATATGAAAACTTAATGTTCCATGATAATTACTTTCAAAAATATAAATAAATATGATTTGAAAATATTAATGTAATCTGAAATATGGCATCAATACAAATATTAAACTTTAATAACCGCTATGTTATCATTTTCGCTAAAAGTAATATCTATAAAACATAAATAAAGATGTTAGGAAATTTGAAAACTCAATAATGTAATGATAATTAATATGAGAAAAATAAAATAATATAATTTAAAGTTATAAGTATGACACAATATTAAGAATTATCCTGTTATCTCTATAAATGTATTAATTTATTTTCACTTTTAGACTAAGAAATTAAACACTCATTTCCTTAAACTATAATAATTTTCCACTTTTTCCACGATCGATTTTGATCCATTATTATCATTTGAAAGAAAATAATAAATATAAAATACTTTAAAAATAAATGTTATTGTCTTCTTAATTTCTTTTACTTTAAACACTCGGGCGTATTTTCTGGATTTTCTGGCCCAAATGATATTAAAGGGTGAAAATGCAAGTAAACAAGTAAATAATGAATGAAAGTTAGCATAATTTTTTTTGTAAAATTGAGGTCTTAAGTGTAATTTCTAAGTTTAGATGTGAAAGTGAAATAAGCTATAGTTTATATGAGTTAAATGTAATGAACCCTAAAATTTAATTTCCATCCCATTTGAAAGTTTTCTTGTTATTAAATATATATTATCTTTTAGGATAAATATGATAATTCGATATGTTACTTATGGAAACGTAACCATCATGTTAAATTTAATATATACAATTAATGCTTCATTGCATTTATTTATAAACATGTAAATATATTACTTTTGTTATGAAATATTCAAAATAGAGTTTAAATAATATTAAGTCAAAAAAATTTAGTAGCAAGGTAGAGCCTCATACATAAAGTGTGGGTCTCACCTTATTTTTTAAAGTGATGTGACCTCATATTTTAAAAAGTGAGATGTGATCGACACTTTGTGGGTGAGGTGTAATGCCTGAAAAAAAAGAATAAAAAGAAAATAGAAAATGAGAGAGGAAGGATCGTTATGGTCAAACCGTAGCGATCCATTAGCCATTGTGGTTTGTTTTTCTTCCGTAGTGACCAAACGACGCCAATATTTCATGAAAATGATACAACTCTGACAGTTTCCAAAACTCTCTAATTTTTCCCTTCTTCGTTTTGTGTCTTTGTTTCTTGTTGTTCCTTCTCACCTTCACGTACGGGACAATAGGAGTAGAGGAAGAAGGAAGGAGGGACACTGGAGGACGTCGCAGTGGAGGTCAAGGCTAGAAAGAAACTGCAGAAGGTGTGTCTAATGGGATTCAACAATGATATTAAAATAATTCAACTTAATTTTGGATCCATGATTAATCTTGACTTTATTTATATGCATTAAGTTGTGGGTTAGATATGATTTGATTGTGAGAATTATGAAGATTTATTTTCTGATAATTAGGATTGCCCTTTATGCATAACAAGTTTTGATGATCGTCTTTATTTATAATCATCTTTTTAAGTTCATATGAGAAAAGATTAGTGATTAGATGATAGAAAAATTACAATGTCTCTACGGCTCTACGACTTAGCATGAATCGCTACAATCCCAATCGACCCATTACGATAGAAACATAGCACAAAAGTGCGCTATAGTATATTATTAAGGATGGCTACGGTGGTCAAATTGGCCACCGTAGCGATGTTTGTGCATGGCTACGGTGGGCCACTAGGCCACCGTAGCACATGGCTATGGTGGTGAAAAGCCACAGGAGCCATGCATTAAGGCTACGGTGGCTAAAAGCCACCAAAGCCCATATACATAGTATATATAATTCCTAGTTGATATATATATATATATATATATATATATATATATATATATA
>LTAE01000608.1:19786-99530 GCA_001647135.1 Pontederia paniculata
AATAATAATAATAATAATAATAATAATAATAATAATAATAATAATAATAATAATAATAATAATAATAATAATAATAATAATAATAATAATAATAATAAGAAAAATGAAAAAAAATAAAAAGGACAAAAAAATAGCTACAATGCTGAAAGGAGAATGACTTCAAAAGTTCAAGTTTTAGTTATATAGAAAAAAAATTGCTAAGTGAGGGGGAATAGTAAAGACGATGAAATTAAAAGATGAAACATAAAACGTAAATAGAAAAATTTAGAAATAGAAGGAAAATATGATTTTTCTGATATTTTTTTTACAATAATATCTATAATTTACTAGAAAAATGAAATTATAGAAAGAAAACAAAAACCACAAAAAAGATAGTTACGATCAGGGACAAACTCACATAAATGGAGGAAATGTCTTTTCTCTCTTCCCAACTTTTCGATGTATAAAGTGTGTATATTCGCGTGTATATATATACTAATAATTGAAGTCAACAAATAAAAAAATTTTAAGAAAATAGTATAATTATTTAGTTATTTAAGTGGATAGATGATTTTAGTTTATATCTAGAGATCTTGAATTCAAATCTTATTGACATCTTTTTATTATTTTACTCCCCTTAATTTTTAATATTTTGATTTTATATATTTCGATCCTCCTAATTTTTCGACTTTTCGGTCCCTCCCTGACCACTATACAAACGTTCAAGAGCCTACTTTTTAGTTATATATAAATTTAGTTGACAAAGTGTTATATATACTTAATCTGTCAATATTTATATTGATCAAATTGTTCTAAGAGTCCATCAATCACGTCCTGCTTCTACTTTCTCACATGAAAATAGTATTAAATATTGATTTAATCAATTATGCTTCCAAGTTAAACCTCAATTGATTAATTTTGTATTCTAAAACCAGTTAATTTGTTTCTTTCCAAATCAGCAGGATCTAAATTAATCCTTTGTTTCACCGGCCGGTTGGCTAACTTTACATAGAAGGCAAGCAAAACACTTTAATGATAGTGCCTTTGATACTTGTTATCTCATGATACTTTATGTAATTTAAAGCTTTGGTAATTAATATGGTAGAGGTTGGATTAAGACAATTAAACTGTCATCCTTCCGACTTTTAATTAGTTAATAAAGTAATTAAACTTGTCATTGTTCCGAATTTTTAGGTTGCTTGGATACAAAGGTGAGAAACTATTTATTCAAAAGAAAATTAGAGGGTGAGGTGAATATAACGTTATAGTTGGAGGATAATTTGTGTAATTTACCCAAAGAAAATTAATTGGAAAGAATAAAATATAATTTATGAAGTAGGTGTTTGTCCGCTATACAAACCTGTTGTAACTATAATCTTATTTTAGGATAATTGAAATACTTATTACTTATGTTCTGTTTGACATATATCAGTGGATGACTGTTTGATTAGTGTATAGCTAATTAATCAGTATATAGCAATAAGCGGATAGCAGTTAGAGTTTAAGAAATTTATTAAAAAAAATAAATGTTTGATAAAATGAATGTTGAACTAATTGATGAAGATAAAATATAATAAATGATTCTAAGATAATAATTAAATTATTATATTATATGCATTTAAAATAAATTATATTGAAAATTAAATTCGTAAGCTAATAAATTATTAATATCTATTTGATTATTTTTTGTTAAAATTAAAAATTAAAAGTAGAAGTCACTTTTTTTTTCACTTCGTGAAAATAAAATAGAAACTTAATTATAATAGGTTGAATGAATAAAAATGTTGGCAATATTGAATAAAAGGTGAGCCGCTCTCTTACTAATAGCTATTGGGTGATTGGATAAGCGTCCATTTTTTCATTCGCCAACCGCTACTTCCTGTATTTACCAAAGTGTGAAACAAGCATTTTTACCTTAGGCAAAATACTAAATTTTAAGAGGCCATTTGATATGAGATAATCTAGATTATCTATTATTTAATTTAAAAAATTTAAGGTCCATCATATTACAGGTTTAGTTGCAACATATTATCGATGATTTTTACTTTTTTAATAATCTAAATTATCACCTCACTATAACACACCAGATTATCAGTAGGTTGAGATATATTTTTAAAAAAATTATACATTCAATCGAAATTTTAAAATATTTATATTTATTAAAAAATAAATATTGTTCTATATTGTTTTCTTGATTTCTTAGAATTATTTTATAAACAATTGATAATGTAAATTCTATATATTTTGTCAAACTCAATTTTTATTTTTTATCATTTTGTTTATATAAAATAATATATTAATAAAGTTCAATTTTTTTTGAAAGTATCCTAGTAATTTTGTATTTTATAATTTAAATTATAATCTATATTATTAGTATTTACCAAATATTATAATCTAATAATATACTTTATAAAATAATTTTATTTTAGTTATTATTTATATAATTGATTGATGAAAAAAAATGCATCGAACAGTCTCTAACGGAATGCTGATTTTAAGAAGTGCGAAAACACGATCTTAAGTTAACTGCAATAATCTCCTCGTCGAAAATAAAATTAATAGGAGAAAGATAGACCAACATCTAGAGTAGCGACTAGAGTTTAAAATTTATTTTTCAATATATCATTACTTATTATTTGTACGAATATAATTATTATGATCACTTTATTATATATTATTATTTATTAATTTATAATTATTTAATCAACTTTTTATTTTATTATTATTTATTAGTAGTAAAATAGTTAAAATAAAAATAAATTATTTAATTTAGAATGCATATAATAATATAAATTATTTAAAACAATTTTTTGTATTTTTTATTTTACACTTATTACTCAATATTATATTTACTAAATATTTTTATGAAATTTAATAATTAATTCGGGCTACTCGGAGAGAGAGAGAGAGAGAGGTGGTCTTCAACTTCTCTCCGCTTTCTTTCGGGGGCAGGGAGAGAGAGAGAGAGAGAGAGAGAGAGAGGTGGTCTTCAACTTCTCTCCGCTTTCTTTCGGGGGCAGGAAAAGCTTGACGGGCATGCAGACCCTTTGGCCCTACAGCAGGGGGCCATGTATTCATGCCCATTACATTTTATTTCATTCCAAAGCATGGATCAGAGGAGTGAGAGCGATTGGGCTTTAAATTTGTCTTTTGAATTTTTGGAACGTTGGGAGGAGGGCCATCTGTGCCATGTGGCACGCTTACGTTCTCTCTCTCTCTAACATATGTTGGCATACATTAAATTAGATACTTGAGTGTTTATGAATAAATAATATACTTTTGGCCGGTATTTGTCCTACATATATATGCAAAAGATATTGAGATTGGCTCAACGGGTTAAGCTCGCAACCGAGTATAATTAAGTGTTAATATCCCAAAGAAGCCTTCAGTAATTGCTGCATTCTTGTTGTTATTTGGTCGTGGAAATCCTTTTCCCTTTTTTGATGATAAGAGAAGGGAAATCTTTGTAGTGCCTTCTTTGGATTCCCTGATCCGTCTCATATTAGACGTCAAATTTAGTGAAGAGGGTCGTAACTTTTTTGCCTACAACAGACCAAGTACTCTGGATCTGTTCAAAGAAATTGGATTGGATTCTCCATTTCTCTGTCCTTCCTCCTTAATTGCTTTTTCTCACATTTATGTACCAGATGATAGATTTGAAATGATATATTAAATGGGACAAGACTATTGCCATTCCAAAAATATTAGTCACTTTAATTTATATTAATTAAGAACAAAAATGTCCACCACTAATAAGGAGTGGGGATAATATGTTTTTTGAATTGACAATAGAGATGCCACAATTTTTTGTATGTCATGAAATCTCGACTTATTATTCTTTAATTTATTTATCTATTATAAATAAAAAAAAGTGTGCAGCATATATATGAATTATAATACCAATTAGCCTTATGAATAAAATCTGAATCAATTCTAATTGACAACCAAAATATATGAACTACAATGTGATATACCAAAATTGAGTAATCAATTGGCCTTACATCAACACTTAACCGCCTAATTTCGAAAAGAAAAAAATCCAACAAAACTTTTAATGCTGTTGCATAAAGCAACAAAATGAGAAGCTAACAAGAATAAAAGGTGCGCTTGCTGCCTAAATCTAATAATGACTAATTTGTTTTGTCTCATGATAAGTGCTAACAAAAAAAAACAACAACAAGAAAGAATCAGATTCCAACTTCAAAAGATACAATTCCAAATCTATAACATGAATTCGGATCCAAGAGTTTTATACTTGTTATTGTTGTTGTTTATTTTAGTGTTGTCAACTACATATTTCCGGGTTTTGAACAGCCCCCACAAGAGTTCAAAAAAGTTGACCGTTGGGGGCTCCCCGAGCGGCAGGTTCGGAACGAGGCCTGGCGTGGTACTGTGGACTGTTTACTAGTAGTTATAGTGGTAGTCGTGGTGGTGGTGGTGGTGGTGGCAGTGGTGACGAAAAGGAGAGAGAGAGAGAGAGAGCCATCGCCAACCAGTTCAAGCTTGTCCTGCAGCAGAGTCTGATGGAAGCCAACGCATCCAATTCCAGTTGATCCTTGTGGTGTTTGTTGGTGGGTGCCTCGGACTCGGAGGTTCTTGTGCGGTGGCGCTTCGATCCTTCTTTAATTTGTGCGCCGGCGATGGCGGCGATGTCGACGGAGGGGCCGTTTCAGGTGTCACTAGCTTCTGTCGTGGAGGATGTGCTCAGACAGCACGGCGCCGGGTTGAGCGACATGGATTTGGCTTCTCGGAAGGCAAAGGAAGCAGGTATTAATGGGGTTGCAGGTTCAAAGAACTCTTTTTTTTTTACATCTCGTTTCTGGAACCGTGCAGTTGCTGTTGTTGCGCATCATGCTTCTGATTTGTATTATAGATTTGGGAAATGGGACTTTTTAGCTTCTCTTATGATCTTCAGTTCTTCTTGTTGATCGATTGTGAACTGATTTCTCCCTCACGCACAGCGGCGAGGAGGTTCGAAGCCGCCGGATGGCTGCGGAAGGCGGTCGGACTGGTGGCTGCCAGAGATTTGCCGAATGAGCCTTCGGAAAAGGAGTTCAAGTCGGGGCTGAGGAATGGACTGATCCTTTGCACTGCACTCAACAAGATTCAACCAGGATCTGTGCCAAAAGTGAGCCCGGATTAATTATGAACTATTGCAATCATTTCTTCTGTATTGTTTCTGTGCACCCTTAAGTTTTTTTCCTGCTGTTGTTTTAGGTCGTCTCGAATCCAGCGGATGCAGTACTTCATCCAGACGGAGCAGCCCTTTCTGCCTACCAGTATTTTGAGAATCTCAGAAACTTCCTGGTGGCTGTGCAGGATCTAGGAATCCCCGCATTTGAGGCATCTGATTTGCAGCAGGTAATAGTTGATAACTTTGGTGCCTTAAAATGGTTCTACATCATTTCGCTGTCTTAGTTTGATACTTTGGCCGCTCTGGATTAAATGTTCAACTAGTTCAGTTGCGCAATTAGAAAGATTTACCAAGTTATATCATTTATCAATTTACCTGTTGTTTTCTAGCAATTGTGAACATTCATCCTGCTAAGCTTAAGTTTATGATCATTTTGAAGCTGGATCCAAATTAATGTTGGCTTCTAGCAAAATGTGCTTCTTTTTCACTTCTCATCCTTGGTTCCTTTATGTTGTCTTCCATTTCGTTGGAGTTCAGGGAGGAAAAAGTGCAAGGATTGTGGACTGTGTCCTTGCTCTCAAATCCTATGGTGAATGGAAAAAAGCAGGTGGCCATGGTTCCTGGAAGTATGGTGGAAACTCAAAGCAAACCAGCATTGGGAAGCCTTTCTTAAGGAAAAATTCTGAGAATTTGAAGGCCTCAGTATGTGGAGCACATAATCTAAATGAGAATGACATAATAGACATGGAGCAAAATTTATCTAGAGACATCTTACAGGAATCCAATGAAATGGTTCGGACTTTGGATATTATTTTGCTACATAATTCAGTATGTTAGTGAATTGTGAATTTTGCTAATAGGACATTTTTAAGCAGACAAATTCGAAATCTCTAATCATGCTTGTTCGTGAGGTTCTCTCAGACAAAAGGCCTGAAGAAGTTCCACAGGTAATACTTAAGATCATTTCTTTTGTTAATAATACATTGGATTTTTTCTCAAGTTTGGAGATGTAATGTTCTGATCTTGATTATTCACAGATTGTTGGATCATTGTTGAGTAAAGTTATGCAAGAATTTCATCGGCACATCCAAAATCAGAATGAGGGGGTATGCTCCTTTCTGTTTCTTAAATGGTGGAATAAGATATAATAGATGAAAATATTATTGTCTTTTTGGATTAAAGATACATGATGAAGTTTATATCTGTTGATTTTACCATCATATTCCATACAACTTATGGTGTATGGGATCATGTAATCTGCCAGTTGTGAACTTTCAAGTTCCTTGTAGTAAATGTTCCACCCAGTTATGCGACTTTGATAAATGTAGATCAACAATGCTGATTGTAGTCATGACATTCATCTATTATTTCTTTATCAAATATAACAGGTGAAACCAGCTGCAAGGAGCATAGAAGGTAGCATGCCCATAACCAAATCCAAGATTCAAATTGGCCAACAATCTGTACCTTGTGACATGGAGGTAAGGCATTCATAAGTTAATGCCTCTATTCCAAATGCAGTACCTGAAAACATGTTTTATTTCCATTTCCATGTGAAGATGATTGAGGGCGATGGCATCACAATGCTGACAAAAAGCAATTACTCAAGAAAGGACACTAAGGAAGAGGCACCAAAGGAGACTACTTCAAAGTATAATATAATTTTTGAGCAACAACAAAAAGTTATTCAGGTACCTATGCATTTCTATTACTTTTACTAATTTTTGTTATTTCTTTTTCTAGGTAAAGGGCTTCACGATATCTTTATATTAACAACTACATTCTTGATAGGAACTCAAATATAATATTCAGACAACTAAAACTGGCATGCAGTCCATGCAAAGAGAGTACGATGAGGGAATTAGTAAGCTGGGTAAGCTTGAAGGGCACTATTGAGCAACCAGGAAAATCTTTAATATTTTCTATAAGAAACAACAAAAAAACTTAAGACACCACTTGCTTGGATTTTCTAATGGTAGGAGGTCATCTGCACAGCCTTGCTCATGCAGCATCAAATTATCACAAAGTTCTCGAGGAAAATAGAAAGCTGTACAATCAAGTGCAAGATCTTAAAGGTATAATTGTACATAATAGTGTTGCATGGTTTTTTGTTTTGTTGCAAGTGCAAGCCCTTTCCTAAGTTTCTTTCCCAATTTCAGGAAGCATTAGAGTGTATTGCCGTGTGAGACCATTTCTACCAGGACAACTTAGCAGTAATTGTATTGGTAGTATTGATGATGGAAGCATTACTATTCTCACACCATCAAAATATGGAAAAGAAGGCCGTCGATCTTTTAATTTCAACAAAATATTTGGGTCATCTGCATCACAGGGTCAGTATGATGCTTATCTTTGCTACATACTCATGCCTCTCAATAATAACATTATTGTATTTGGGCCATCTGCAGAAGATGTATTCTCAGATACGCAGCCTCTAATTCGATCGATTCTTGATGGTTACAATGTATGCATATTTGCATATGGCCAAACTGGATCAGGAAAGACATACACAATGGTAAGAATCAGGCCAAAATCTTAACTGTGCAAACAGTAGTTTCATTGAATTATTCCTTGTGTCAAAATTTCACCAAATTGTTATTCAAGTTCTATTGTATTGTTCTAGATAACATTTAAGTGTAATATTTTGGTTGATCTGATTTGCAATGTGGTGCAGAGTGGACCAAAGGATCTTAATGATCAGACACAGGGAGTTAATTACCGAGCATTAAATGACCTGTTCAAACTTTCTGAGAAAAGGAAGGACACATTTTCTTATGAAATTTCTGTCCAGATGATTGAAATATATAATGAGCAAGTGAGGGACCTCCTTGTTAGCGACGGTCTCAACAAAAGATATCCTTTTTTTTATGTTTTAAGACACCCTCTATGGTCTTATGTCTAACTTTGTGTTGTATTTCATATTCTAGTTAATCACTATAATTTCACTTTTCCACAATTAGTATTTGAAGATCCTTTAACATGTAAATACATTAGAAATCCGTAACAGTTGCCAAAGAGGACTTAATGTTCCTAATGCAAACTTAGTGCATGTTACATCAACATCTGATGTTATCGAACTGATGAATATTGGTCAAAAGAATCGTGCCGTGGGCGCTACAGCCTTGAATGATCGTAGCAGCCGTTCACATAGGTACGTTCTGCAGAATTACTTTTTCAAATATCTCGTTATGCTATTTAATACTGACTTGAAGAAGTACTTATCATTTGAATGGATTTGTATTCAGTTGTTTAACTGTTCATGTTCAAGGAAGAGATAATACTTCTGGAACAGTTCTTCGTGGATGCATGCATCTAGTTGACCTTGCAGGCAGTGAGAGGGTTGATAAATCTGAGGTCACTGGAGAAAGGCTTAAAGAAGCACAGTATATAAACAAGTCACTTTCAGCTTTAGGAGATGTAATAGCTGCGCTTGCTCAGAAGAACTCTCATGTTCCTTATCGGAACAGTAAGCTAACACAACTGCTCCAAGATTCTCTTGGTAAGTACTACTCTAGAAAACTTAGTGAAAGTAAAAAGGTGATCTCTTAGCTATTGTCTAAATCCTATAATATCTCAGGTGGTCAAGCAAAAACATTGATGTTTGTCCACATAAGTCCAGAAATGGATGCTATTGGAGAAACTATTAGCACACTAAAATTTGCTGAACGGGTTTCCACTGTCGAGCTTGGTGCTGCCCGTGTAAATAAAGAAAATGGAGAAGTCAAAGAACTTAAAGAGCAGGTTTTCTGAAACCTCTTTCTTGCAATATCATGCTATCCTCTTTTTAGTTCTCTTTTTTTCTATCTTCCACGAGGTTATCGCAACATCATTTTTGTTTTCATATTGCAGATAGCAAGCCTGAAAGCTGCATTGGCTAACAAAGAGGAGATAGGGGAGCAACTGCAATGTATGATGCCTCCTGATGATATCAACATGAATGCTCCATCACCGGGCCAAAGAATACAAAAGAATAGCAGTGATTATCTTTGCAGTCAGTCAGATACTAGGCAACCAATGGAAGATGTTGGAAACATAGAGGTATAGAATGCCAGAATACCACGTTTTAAATTTAGGAATATTTTTCTTGATTTGGAAATGCCTTATTATCGAATAGTTTCATGTACTATTTACACTGAAAAGAACATATACCTGGATATATAAATGTAGTTTCAAGTTTTGATGTCCTTGGCATTTAGAATACTTAAAATATGAAATAGGTTAACATGATATGGTCATACTTTGACATTTATGAAATAAGTTGTTATCGAATAGTTTCATGTACTGTTTGAATTTATTGTCTGTCTAATCACACTAAAAAGAACATATACACCTGTATATATAAATACAGTTTCAAGTTTTGATGTCCTTGGCATTTACAATACTTAAAAGATGAAATAAATTTATATGATTTGGTCATACTTAGACATTTATAGTTACAGTACTTCCAAACACAAGTGAAACATTTTTGCTGTTCTATATAGGGCATGATTTATCCTTCCTTGAAGCAAAAGAAGCCAAGTTCCCATTTCCAGGAGTTACCGGTAGCAAACAAAACTCCTACACGGTTAGATAATAATCAAAGCATGAACTTTCAGCGAAGAGATGCTAAAGAAACTATTTCTGGAGATTGGATTGATAAGTTTATGGTGAACAAACGTGAGACAGACAGTGGTAATGATATTTCCATGAGAGATTGGGAAGGAGATGGTTCAATAACACCTGAACTTTTCTGCAAGAATCAACATTCTGGCACAAAGGATTATTCAAATGAGCAGTTCCATAAAATAGTTACTGATTATTCTGATGATCTTGACATCGCCACCAGTGATTCTTCAGAAAATGACATACAATGGCAATTCAATCTTCAGAACATTCAGGGCGATTCAAGGATCAAGAAGCCTCAAGCAAAGCCACCAAAGAGTCCAAACATCAGGTATTGACCAGAGTGCTCTAAGTTACTCGTGTCTATGGAAAATACAGTGATTTTAGTTTGTATAATGTTAAGTGAAAATAAAATTTGTTACTACCTTCTTAATGGTTATTATTTAAGCATTTCTTTACTAGGCTATATCTTTCCATGAGTATATTAGCTATGAAGTTATTAAAGGCCGGAAATTTGAAGTAACATACCATTATGTCAGTACATTTTATTTTAGCTTTAGCATACTTTGCAATGAAATGAAGCATGCAGATAAATGCATTGGCTAGAAGTAGTTTTAAGCTGATATGCTTATAGTTGGTGTACAGTAGTCACCACTTTATTTTGTTAGATATATGAGCATAATAAACTGAATGGATACTGTGCTGGACGTAACCAGTATTAGCTATACCAGTTTGTCAAACAGACGATGCAAATTTATTTTGCACTGAGTAGAATCATTCATCTGCACAATATTCTAATGTTGGAATTATTGCCTGTTCAAGTAAGAACTAGTGAAACTTTGTTGCTGGATGACATGAGTTGAAGTAGTTAAAACTCATCATTTTGCTGATATTCATCATAGACACCATTGCCTTGGTCATAATTCTTGCCCTTGCTAGCTTTGGTGGTGAACCTGTCATCATACCTTCTTGATTCTTTAAACTATAACACCCATGAGACACATATTTGTAATCTTAAATACTGTGTGATCATTGAGGACTTGGTTGTAGTGCAGAGATACCCAAAAAATATAGTATATGAACATTAACAGCGATTACTTTTTGTTGGTAGTAATTTTACATAGTACAAGGATCTCATATGTGGATCATCATAGCAGATTGAAAAAGAAAAGGGGCAAGAAGAAACAAAACTTAATCATGGATATATGTTCTTGGCAGATCAGCTAATGTTTTCGCCTCTTTTTGACAACTCAGGTCCTTGAATCATTTGCCATCTCCATCTGGAAAGATGTCAAATGGGTATAACAGGTCAGGGAAGCAGCCTAACTCCAACAGTGCCATTAGAAAGCAGACTTTAACTGGCAGAATTCGTGCCACTGATTGCAAATAGCAAAGTAAGAGTGTACAACTCTCATCACAGCTTGAGATTTTTCTTTCTCAAGCATAGATAATGATTGGCAATAACCCAGTTGCTTCAATATCCATGTTTGTGGATGAGAAATATGGGGCGAGGAGTCTTTCCGCCCTCTACATTTGGATATGTTGACTATTTGTTGCATTCTTTCATCTGTTATGTCTATAACTTGTAAAAAAGACACTACTGTTCTTAAGAAAAGGAGTAGACAGATGGAACTATGAGATGTTTTGTTTAACAGGAATGAAAAGGAGGATAAAGCAAGATTCTTAGACTGTACCTGTAAAAGAGTCTTGTAATTGTAATAATATGTAATCACATCCATTTTTCTTAATGATTTATCTTTTTCAGCGTTTTTTCTTCCCAAATTGTTGCAAATTGTTTCCTTGCCTAAGGGGCCATGATCATTCTGCATGTGACAAGTGACAACATTTTGCTGCCTGTCCATTGATGGAAGATGCATCCGTACTACCTGGATATATACAGATAGTGTTGTATAATAACAGTATCAGTTTTATCCAAAGTTTGATCACTTCCTCAGCAATTTGCACCTTTCCTCCAGTTGGCCCCAACCACCAGCAAGTTTGCAGATGGTGCTGTGTTGATGCCACCAAAGTTTTTGCATCGCTGGACATGTTCACAGAATGTCTGATCAGATACATTCTTCTTCTTCTTCAGAGCATTTCCTGATATAAAACTCCTCAAAAAGTGGTCCTGCTCCTGTCTGATTCCATGCTAAGTTTTTCTTTTTCTCTTCAACTGCTGGTAATTATTATTGAAGCTACTAAACAAGACTTGCACTCAAAAACTAAATTAGTCCAGATGGATCAGGGGACAGGAAATTTCTTGTGTTTGCAAACTGTCAACACAAATTGTTGGAGTACAGAGAAGGTTTATCTAAGATGATACGTTTTTGTGTGATAATAATCTATGTCTTTATCAGCTAAGTCAACTTCAAGGATCACATGGAAACCTCTCTGATGGAGTACTGTAGACAATGTGTCTGCACTCTGCATACCTTTCAGAGTAGACAAAGCATACAAAGGTGAACACTATTATCTTTATTCCAACTAATAATTTGGATCATAAAATGAATATTGAATGATATATTTGCATTAAATAATCTTTTTAGCTTCATTTATAACAAAAAAGCACAATTAATCACTCTTGGAGTCAAGGACAAAAGAAAAAAAAAGAAAAAAGAAAATAAAGAACAAAAAAGGATAAAAGGGAAGAGACAGAGAAGATGCTCCCAATTGGATTTTGGAGGCAATTTGAGACTTTTTAGTTATTGGACAGCTAATGGCGCACCACAATGGCAAGCTGTGCCTGTGTGCCTGACCACTAAAGGGACCCACTCGCCATGGGGCCACGTCACCAAGTCCCGTGTTGTGGCGTTCCAATACATTATTGGAAAAAGTTTATATATATATAAGAAAAAAGAAATATATTGTGCACTTATGTGTAGTACGTTAAATTAATATTTAAATATTAAATAAAATTTATTTTTTATTTTTAAAATAATCTACTTAATATATTAGTCGTTGGATTTCATTCGATCGTTTAAAAGTTGAGCCATTATTTTTATTTTATTATTTCTTCATTCAACGATCGAGATGTAAGTAAAAATGAAAATATAATATATTAAATAAAAAATTAAGATCGGATCACTCGTGTATAAAAAAATAAATTAGAATTAATAACAAAATAATATCGAAATCATCGGATAAATTTTAATAGGATAATTTGTGTGCTACATATTGTGCAACACACAAATATGCTACATACTCTTTATCCTCATATATATATATATATATATATATATATATATATATATATATATAAAGATATATATNNNTATATATATCGGTTGTCACTATAGTTTTCAGAATTTCATCTAGACTAGTATGTGTTATTTCATATCGCACATCTAGTTACGATTAATAATATTTTCAACAAAAATATTATATATTTAAAATAAAAAAGAGCAAAGTTTCATTAAAAATTAGAAATCTGCATCATGTAAAGCACATGAAGACCTATATTGGATTTAAGATTCAACTCATAATGACTAGCATGTGCTAAGTCATCATTGCTCTAATAAACATGCTTAAAAGTCTAAACAAGATACATGCATCAAACGGTTGCTGCACTGACAATTAATTGCAACTTGGGGGAAGACGAGTTTGTATTCATTCAAAAATAGTTGAATGAGGACAATGATGTGGAGGAGTTTATAGCCAATCAGATGTGTACTAAACATATAAATTTGGTATACGTGGCAAACGAATTTATTAATGTAAATATATACTACATAACTAATTTATAACAATCCTACTTTATTGCATTTCATAAGCAAATTAGTTATATATGTGATGGAGTTAAAATAAGCACGATCTTAATTAGTTTAGTTTGGGACAAAGTGCTATGTACTTCTGCAAAATTTAGGGACATAGCGCATTTCTAATAATTAATATCATCATTAAAATATATTATTATTTTATAAATTATCGTTAACTACTGATATCATAAATTATAGTTTAAATTATCAAACAAAAATTATTAAAATACCTTAAAAATGTTGAACCTTATTACTATATTATTTTATATAAACTAAATGGTAAATATAAAAAAGCAAACTTGAACAAAATATGAAATTTATATTCATCAAATTGTCCATAAAATGATTTTAAAAGATCAATAAGATGATGTTAATAATATTTTTTTAATAAAATACAAATATTTTAAAAGTTTGATTAGATAAATATCAAAATATATCTCACCTTATTTATAATCTAAAATATTTTTCATAAATGATATCTTTTGATAATTTAGATCATTAAAAAGGTGTTACAGCTAAACATAATAATGTGATAAACTCTAAAATTTATAAATTAAATAATAAATAATTTATTTAAATGTTCTCATACCAAATTAAATAAATCATCTCATATCAAATGACTCATTAAAGTTCAATAAATATTTAGTTTAAGCTAAAAATGAAATAATCTATTATTGAATTATGTTTTACAGCGGAAATTATAAAAAAAAATTTCTCTTTTACAATAACTAATAATATAATTGATGCATTACATGATTTAAACACAATAAAATCCCAAATAAGTTTTTTATCTGATGTGTCACATTTTAGCAGCTGAAATCCAACATGCATGACTTTCTAGTCATTGCCAGAACATCCACCACTGTATAGCACAACTGCAAAAAGACAATAGAGAGAGGATAATAGATTTTCTTTTTTTGGTGAGTAGAAGGAGAGAGAAAGTTAAACCCCCTTATGGAGACTCTTGTCTACATTCCTCCTCTCATTTCCTTGCTGCCTTTTTTTCTCCATCTTTTTGCACGTATAAGAATTAATAAGAAGCCTACTTTTTAATTTACTCGCTGTGAAACCTTTTCTTTTGTAGCTTGCTTCAAAAACCCCATTTTTATTCCTTTCTCCCTTCGATTACTCCGCCCAATTGGCTCCCAACTCCCCGCTGATCCCTTCGATCGATCACCTCCGACCCACATTTCCCTCCCCCAGTCCCCAAAATCCGACCTTGACCCGTCTCCCACTCCAAAGATTCGAACTTGGGCCACGATTTCTACGCATTTCGGGTCGCCGCGTCGGAGGAGCTGGCGGTGCGATGAGCACCGAGGGTCGCTGCGAGCTGGGAATGGATTAAGGTTTCCGTTTCGGAGGTGATCCCCGCCGATGAGCACCGCCACGGAAGTCCGGCCGGGAGATCTGAGCATTCGGAACCCGCCGGTGCCGCTCGGCACTCTCATCGGCCGCGAGCTTCGCGGCGGCAAGTCCGAGAGGCCCGTCGTCAAGTACGGCCACGCTGCCTTCGCCAAGCGCGGGGAGGACTACTTCCTCGTCAAGCCCGACTGCCTCCGCATCCCTGGCGACTCTACCTCCGCTTTCTCAGTATTTGCGGTACTCAATGCTTTTCTCTTTTCAGGAAGGAAAAAAATGTTTACCCATTTTGCTTCTTGGTACTGACGCCATTGTCATTCTTGGTTAGGTGTTTGATGGGCACAACGGCGTTTCTGCGGCTGTGTTCTCGAAAGAGCACCTTTTGGACCATGTAATGAGTGCGATTTCTCCGGGGATTGGCAGAGAAGAGTGGCTTGAATTGCTCCCTCGAGCGCTAGTTGCGGGGTTCGTGAAGACTGATATCAATTTCCAGCGGAAAGGTGATATCTTGGCTCTTGAACAATTCATTTTTTTTCTTCGCCCTCTCATTGACGGAAAAAAGAAGTGAAAGAAGATACGAGTTATTACTCGGTTCCTCCTCATTTGATGATTGCAGCTTCAATCTTTGATTACTGTGGCAGGCGAGACTTCGGGAACAACAGCTACGCTTGTAGTGATTGATGGTTTCACGGTGACAGTCGCATCAGTTGGTGATTCACGATGCATTCTTGATTCTCAGGATGGTGTAGTTTCTCTGCTGACAGTGGATCACCGTCTTGAGGAGAATGTTGAGGAGAGAGAACGAGTGACAGCTAGCGGAGGAGAGGTCGGGAGGCTTAACCTTTGTGGGGGAAAAGAGGTAAGAAAATTTGATACATTGAACTATTGTGTTCTAGATTTATCCTTCTTCAGATGACTTAATCTTGCCTGTATTTGGCTGCATCTCAGGTTGGTCCTCTTCGGTGCTGGCCAGGTGGGTTATGCCTTTCAAGGTCCATCGGGGACATGGATGTGGGTGAGTTTATAGTTCCTATTCCACATGTTAAGCAAGTGAAGGTGAGTGTAGATTCAGCTTGGTGCCTCTCTTTCTATTATGTCGCTGTTAGATGCATGTGCTAAGCTTTCAATATGGTGATCAGCTTTCTAGTACTGGGGGCCGTTTGATAATTGCATCTGATGGCATATGGGATGCCATATCGTCTGAGGTTGCTGCCAAGGTTTGCCGCGGCCTGTCTGCAGAATTGTCTGCCAAACTAGTTGTCAAGGTGACCAACTCCTAGGTGACTTTATTTTCATGTTTTTTAATTGTGTAGATTTATAAGATTTCTTACCTTAATCCTTTGGAACTTGGATGAATTGGTAATCCAGGAAGCTTTGAGAAAAAGTGGCCTGAAGGATGACACAACTTGTTTGGTTGTTGATATCATTCCATCTGAACAGTTTTTCCCACCTCATCCACCAAGACAGAATAACAAGTGGAGGTCTGTTCTTTTTAGAAGAAAGTCACTGAACTCTTCTGGGAAGCCTAGCAAACTGTCCTCCGTTGGTTCTGTCGAAGAATTGTTTGAAGAAGGTTCTGCAATGCTGGAGGAGAGGTACTACCGATCTGTTGGTGACGTCATTCTAATTTTACTATGTTCTTCCATGATGATTCTTCAGCATATCTTTTCTTTTAATTTGCCCATCATTGTCCTTACCTGTGTTATGTTTACAAATAATTTTATGCATGTCTATGCAATTGTAAGGTTAATACTTTGCAAATTGGTCTAATAATTTCGCACATGCTATTTTATATCTTGAAGTTTTCTACTTAACATTCAAAGCAATAAGATTTTATGGGGTTGATAAGTAAGGGCAGATATGTTACAAGATGTTTTTTTCTTTCAGTTTTTCTTAGTCGGAGAATGTTTTTTACATGAAGCAATAATCAAGGAGATCTCAAAACATTACATAAAAAGAATCGTCAGTAAAGATATGATAAAACTGAATCGTATATGCCAATGCTCAACATTTATATCAACAAAGAAGTCTTGATAATGCTCTTTCTGGGTAAGCTTGGCAATTCTTGCTCAATTCTTTTTCCTCTCGTTTCATGGTGGATCAATCAATAACATTTGTATCCTGCTACTGATATTTACACCATTTATCATACTTGTTAATCTAGATTCTTGGTCATAAAAGTGTAATTAAAAAATGATAAAAGTTCAGAAAGTGAAGTACACCTTTTATACCCTTAAAAAAGTGCAATTCATTTTTTGAATTTTTTTCATTTATTATAAATCACTTTCAATTTTCTGTTTATTTTCCCTTTCTGAGGAACTTCACTTTTCAGCTTATGTCATCATCTTTCATCCATCTAACAAGGATAACACCACTTCATTACCTCAGTTTACTAGTTTTAGAAGTTCTCTTTGCACCGAAGCAAAATGAAAAAGTAGTCTTACCGTATATTTGTGATTGCATAACTAATTTTTATTCCCTGGTTCTATCTTGTTACACAACTAGGAAAGGAACTTAACTCTAGTATGGAATGACCTATGGTGAACAAAGAGATAAGATATCATCATTCATATTTTCAAGAAACAATCAATTGTGTTTGTTTTGGTGCTCTAAATAAAGTGATCCTGGAAGGAAAATAAATTTAGGTTCACTCAAAATCCTTTGTTTTCGATTATCTAATAAATCATTTAATGAAAGTAGATTATATTATCATTTCGTCAAGACATCAAGTTTCAGCTATACCACCAAGACTGCTTCAATTAGGTCGTCCTTTTGACGACAAAGGTTCCATGTTATCCTCTTCAAAAGCTAAAGTAGCATAAGTTAAAAGAATAGAAAACCTCAGGTTTTTGGTTCTTCAGAATAGCATGTTTCCATCTTGATTTTATCTTGCTTCTACAATCAGTTGCTTATGGTTTAAATCCTTCACAAGAATAAAAACGGTAATCTGCAACATAAGCCAGGGTGCTAAAAAAAATGGCAATTTGCAAGCTATTCTGGGAGAAGAACATAAGTTGAGCAAACATAAGCCAGGGTGCTATAGATGAATAATTTCATTTACTTTGTCGTCGAGCTTAGCTGTTCTTTAAATACAAGCATTGCAATTTATAGAAATAAGAGATTGATGCTATCTTCTCATTTGGATATTCTTGTTGACTAACCAAATATTTAATAAGTGATTTAAGACTCTGAACTCAGATGCTCAAAGTATGTGATAAGTTTGATCATTTATGGACAGGGATCATAAAGACAAATGCATTCTGCTAAGATTGAGAAATAAGGATCCTCTTGGAAGATAGATTTGAGCTGCTTTTCAGAGATATTGCAGGTCCCATATTTAGTAGGCTGAGGTATCTAAAATGCATTGTAACTGAGAGCACACTGGATGTGTGGCACCATGATAGAACTAGAGATTGATATCGCCAGGTAGAATGATAAGATATGTAGGAATAGTTCTTAGAGTCAGGGGGCTTAATGTTGAATTATTGTAGCATCAAGAGTTGCTAAATGGATTGGGTATTGTTTTATCCAAATTCTTTTAGTAGATTAGAAATAATATGAAGTATCCCAACTTTCACTGAGCAAAATTTTAAATTATTTGAACAGGGATACAAAATATTGAATTATGAAGTTGATGTCAGTGATGAGAGATCTATTGATGGATATGTGTGCTGTGAGATCTTAGATAGCTTAGCAGTTGAGAAAGCTCATTGAGTATCAAAGGTTTTAGTTAGCATCTATGTCTATGAAGTTCTTTCTATAGACTTGTTCACATACTGAGGTGACTATGAAGTTTGTTGATTGAACTGAAGTATGCAAGGTCTTATGAAATGAGGGAACTTATCTTTCCGTAGTCTACCCCTAAAATGTATTTCCTTGATCTCTTTTATGCATTCGTACAAAAATGAGTGAAGTGGAGGAATTTTGAACAAAGAACTTGTCTAATATGTTCATCTGCATTGGGATATCCTTTTTTATGTAGGTAGCTTATTGTGAATTAAGGATCCCTTGGAACACACTTGGTATTCTTTCAATTCTCACAAAGAGCACAAGGTTTTCTGTCCCAGTGCAACTATTTTATGTGGTATTTTTTCTCATGGTATATTGTAATTTAGGATCCGAATTATAATGTTACTTTAACCTAATTTCCTTAGCCCACTACTAGTTATAGGAGCATACACACTGTTGTTTCTTATGCCTGATTGTTTGTATATTGAACAAAGGTACTCTTGCTGGTTAATAGTTTGAATCTTTTTAGCTGTGAAGCTCCAGTTTAACATTGTTTTAGTGCAGGTTAGGAAAAAACTTCTCATCAAAGACCAACTCTGAACCATTGCGGTGTGCCATCTGCCAGAATGACCAAACACCAAATGATGGATCAATTGATGCAATAACTTGCTTCTCACCAACATCAGATCCATGGGAGGGCCCTTACCTTTGTGACGAGTGCAGGCAGAAGAAGGATGCCATGGAAGGAAAGCGGCACCGGGAGTCTAGAATGTCAAGGTGAAAATGCTGACAGAAATTTCGTTGTGAGGCTTAATCTTGAAGAAAATTGCAAGCACATCCTGTTTAGCGTACGGATCCAAGTGTATAAAGGGGGAGGTCTCAATAAACTGTCTGGTGTTCTCTTTCTATTATCTTGTTTGTGAATCAACTAGGGGACATTTTTCAGTTGTTACAGTTTAAGTTGCTAACCATTTTTAAAAATTTTAAATCGAACACTGATATTGGCATTAATATTTTTAGTGAAGTTTGCACAAGTGCTCATTTCAATCAACTCTGGTTTCGTTGGATTCACTCGAACTTTTAGTGAAACTTGCCTAGAATTGTTTGTTTTGTACAGAATGAACTGTGAAAAAAAATGCTCAACTGTCCTAAAATTCTTCAAATTTCAGAGTGAGGTTGAAGTTTTATTAGGCTTCGCAGCTTGCATGGACGGTGCTTCACGAGGCGTGCAAGGAGGTTATTCTTGCTGGCGGACTATGATGAAGCATGCCACGGCAAACGTATTCCTCCTGTTACAGTTTCTGCGCCTGCAATGCAGTTATGTATAACCCAACTCCCAGCAGGACGGTGAGCAAGCCAACTATTCCAGCCACTGCGTAGGCTCCTGGCCGCATGCGCATGACATGGCACCCGGGTTGTCCGGACTCCACACCTATGCCGATGACCAGAATGATTTCGGCAATGCTTCAAAACAATTGAATCTACTGAAGTTCAAAATGGTTGAGAAGCATTGCTGTGACAGCACTCAGCAGCACTCACCAAGTTGTAAGAAATAGAAAGCAGGTTTGCTTAGTGAGATCCTTCGTGGAGGAGTGCAAGCCAGGCTCATTTTGGACTGGCCAAGCAACCAAAGCTGGCGCCTGAGGGGCTTGCCACTGCGACTAACATGTAGGCATGCTCTGCAAACATGGCCATGGCGAGCGGCAGGAATGCGCACACAGCGGATGCCAAGGGCGTCTTCCCTTTGCTGCTGTAGGTGCACTCGTACGTCCTGCTGTGGTCCCTTTGGTTGCTCAACAAGTACGGAGTGGCCTGTCCAAGATTTTGTTAACTACAGTGGAGGTGTCATGTCGTCCAAGCCAAGATCATTGCACCTTCATCTTCCTGCAATTAAGCTATGTTGTATATTTCAGACCGGGTGGCCTCCACTGATAGGCACGTAATGAAGCTGATGATGCCACATAACACGGAAAGACCGACGAGGAAGCTGGCCAAGCGGTTGCTGAGATCGGCGCTCTGGCGAGCCTGGCGAGTAAGATCGTTGTGCGTGATGGCCATGCTGAGTCCAGCAGTGGCGTACTGTGGCAGTGTGGTGTGGAGACGAACAGTCAGAAAGATCCTGAGTTATAGAGGTTGTGGGGCTGACCAGCCTGGTGGCAATTCATGAGAAAACTTGTGAGGTTGAAGGAAGGGAGGAAGCACCATGAATGTGAGGGCATTGCTTCCAGCTCCAGCTTCAGGTGCCATTGTTGCCTGATTCCCCCTCCTTGCCTTGCCTTCACTATTGCATGCATAGTGGTACATAACAGTATAACACATCCCATTGCATGTAATACAATCTTTGAGGAGAAAAAAAAAGTTGAGGTCTCTCACGTGGTCTGATAAGATTTTGAAGTCAGGGAAATAGAGTGAGAACTTGGCCATCACTCTTGGAACTCTATGGTAATGGCAAGCGATTGATACCCAGCTTTGCAAGTATGCGTTTACCATATATGTATTTATATGTATAGCAGACAAACAGAATGCAAAGGCACAACGTTTAGCTGATTAATGTAGTGATCAAGGACATTCTTGGATTTGGCTGTCATACAAAAGCTGAACATTACTTCCTCCGCCGACAGAGAGTACAATGCACAAGTTGGCGATCTGATGTTCTGAAAAAGTCGAAAAGATTCAATCTGCAAGATACTGTTATCTGCTACCAATTTAAATCGCATCTGCCGGTGGCCTCCATGTGTATCACAGTAAGAATTGTGTTATCTTCCTGCACATCGCCTAGCTGGTAAATGACATCCCACTTTCTGCCATTAATTTAGGCCACCTACAAGATGAAAGATGTCTTGTCAATGGCCTGCTTTTTGTGACAGATTCCACAAGTCCACTGGTGTGAGCATTGCTCAACATCATGAAGATCCTTTTGAATGAAAACTTTATCCTAAAAGCATACGTTCGAGAGAAAAGTTTCTGCAGTAGAGATGTCGATCTTCATGATCGATCATGGTTGAAGCAGATGTTGATGACCAATTTGTGGAGCTGGAGCACTTGTAACTCTTTCAAAGAATTCAATAAACAAAGAATTCGTATGTTGAAAGAGGAAGGATTGGACTTGCCACTGGAACTGGATTAGTAAAGTTCAGTGGTTGTGTTGACAGAAGCCGACTGCTCCCATTCTCAACATTAAGATCAGATCAATGTACATGCATCTTCTTTCAACTCTGCCTTCAATATCTCTAAGAGCGAATAATGTATTCAGAAGAAACATGGCAATTTGGACATGAAACATTGTGTTCAGGTTCAGATTTTCATTGTTTCATGTTTCATCGCCCATGAAAAATCCTAGCAATCAAATATTCACCATATTAGAAGACAATGTTGATTCATGTGGAAGGTAAGTTGGCGGAAACAAATATCATGCTGTTGGATTTTCTTTTCGAGAGTGAAAAGGATGACAAACAAATTGCTGTCTTTTGTTCAATGGGCAATTTTGAAATAACATGAAACATACTATCAATAATTACATTGCATTACAGGGATGACGATTTTCTTTCATGTAGCTTCTTATCTTTTATGATAAATTTCTGTTAAGTTTTTTGAACTTCATCAAAGTTGTCTTGAAATTAAAAAGGAAAAAGAAAATCAGTGGCAATCAAATTTGGTTGGCAAGATTATTCAGTAGGCCTATGTTCCAAAGTCGATTAGTTAATAATTCGAATTCACTTTCTGTAATCACCAATTTGATGAAAAAATATCATTTCTCTTTTCTTTTTCAGAACTTAAATAAGTTAAACGTTGATAGACAAATACCGAGAGTTCTGTATGGATATAAAAAAATAATGTAGCAAACTTCATAGTAAGAGATCTAATCTTTGGTGTCTGACTTCATATATTTTACTTCTCAATCAAATTACTGGCAATGATTGAGTCGTTGTGAATAATGTAACTGTAGACATTCTTCTGAGTTCAATAAATGTTCAAGCTGTTTGCATGACATGGACACTTCTGAGTTAATAACTTTTAAATTTGATTTGTAGTCGTCAAAATCAAATCTTACGGATTAGATCATCGCTAAATAGTCTACTTAACACTTTTGCTAAGTAAGCTCCCCAACCTCTTTTAAGGAGAAAGGGAGTCTACTTAGCACTTTTGCTAAGTAGGCTATTTAGCGGTGATCTAATCCGTCAGCTTTATTTTTGACGGTTCAAGATAAAAAATTTAAAATAAATTTTAAACTTTTAAATTTGATTTGTAGCCGTCAAAATCAAATCTTACGGGATAAGATCATCGCTAAATAGCCTACTTAACAAAAGTACTAAGTAGGCTCCCCAACCTCTTTTAAGGAGAAAGGGAGCATACTTAACACTTTTGCTAAGTAGGCTATTTAGTGGTGATCTAATCCGTCAGCTTTATTTTTAACGGTTTAAGATCAAAATTTTAAAATACATTTTAAACTTTTAAATTTGATTTGTAGCCGTCAAAATCAAATCTTACGGATTAGATCATCGCTAAATAGCCTACTTAGCAAAAGTGCTAAGTAGGTTCCCCAACCTCTTTTAAGGAGAAAGGGAGCCTACTTAGCACTTTTGCTAAGTAGGCTATTTAGCGGTGATCTAATCCGTCAGCTTTATTTTTGACGGTTCAAGATAAAAAATTTAAAATATATTTTAAACTTTTAAATTTGATTTGTAGCCGTCAAAATCAAATCTTACGGATTAGATCATCGCTAAATAGCCTACTTAGCAAAAGTGCTAAGTAGGCTCTCCAACCTCTTTTAAGGAGAAAGGGAGCCTACTTAACACTTTTGCTAAGTAGGCTATTTAGTGGTGATCTAATCCGTCAGCTTTATTTTTGACGGTTCAAGATCAAAAATTTAAAATACATTTTAAACTTTTAAATTTGATTTATAGCCGTCAAAATTAAATCTTACGGATTTGATCATCGCTAAATAGCCTACTTAGCAAAAGTGCTAAGTAGGTTCACCAACTTCTTTTAAGGAGAAAGGGAGCCTATTTAACACTTTTGCTAAGTAGGCTATTTAGCGGTGATCTAATCCGTCAGCTTTATTTTTTACGGTTCATAATCAAAAATTTAAAATACATTTTAAACTTTTAAATTTGATTTGTAGTCGTCAAAATCAAATCTTACGGATTAGATCATCACTAAATAGCCTACTTAGCAAAAGTGCTAAGTAGGCTCCCCAACCTCTAATTTTAATTCAATAAAGATGAGTTCTTCTTTCCATATTGTGAATTTAATATTGGTATATATATTCTTTCTTGTACATTAAATTTTCTCTTTCCTACACTTACATAAATATTTTAGCGAAATTCTTATATTTGATTGTCACTAACTCGCTGACATGACAAACTAGGATGGATCGTGCTTCTTATAACCAAAATATGATTACAGAATTCATTGTTGACAAAAAATATTCTTCACCGATGAGGGTTAATATGAATAGCCTTTAAGAAACATTTACTACATTACCTCTTAGTATTATCTGATAATCTACATTATCTAATAGAAAAATTACCAATTATTAAATTACCAGTAACATATATTAGACTGTTTACTATATATGAGTAATTCAAGTGATAATTCATATTATCATATTTACTTATATAAATAATTACTAAATAATATGCATCATTTTATCAAAATATATTTTATAAATATTATTAAGTTAAAAATTTTGTATTATTGAAATAAAATTTATCAAATTAAATTATGAACTCACAAATTAATGTATTTAAGTAACTAATATCTTTCAAATTAAAATAATAATAAAATATTTTTTATAATTAATAATAATAATTTATAAAAATATTAGTCTAATTAGTAATACTTGTGAATAAAAATTAGTGTTATATTTGAATTCATAATATGATCATAATAATATAATATTATTTAAATAATATTTAGTATGGTCATTAATTTATTATAATAACTATAATAATAATAATAATAATAATAATATTATTATTATTATTATTGCTATTATTGTTATTATTATTGTTATTATTATTGTTATTATTATTTGTGTTGTTGTTATTATTATATGATTATTTATTATTGTGTTATATTTTATTTATGAAAAATTTAAAAGGGTAAATATGAAAATCAATATAAATAAAATTGTCATCAAAGTAGTAATATGGATAGACACTCCCCTCTTAGGTAATATGGATTATCACTTCTGCATTGAAGCAATGCAATTCAGATTACCTATGAATTAAAATAAGTAAACAAGGTAATCTGGTGGGCCCAGATAATTTTAAGTTCAAATTATTAATAATCTACAAAGATTACCGAGAGGAAAACACTCCCTCAAATTTTGAGTTTGAGTCATGGCTAGGCATCTGTCTAGGCATGCGATTCAAAGTGACATCAAATTAGTCGAGTACCCGCTTCATTGCCATCGAATTTTATATATCTGATACTTTTGAGACAATGAATGAAAATAAAAAAATATATATTTTTCTACTTTCTCTCTTCTTATTGTTCTAAATCAAAAAGAAAAAATATGATAAAAACTCACGCAAAGATGATTTGGCCATCTCAACAATAGTAATCCATGTCCAACCGATCATGTACCAGATTCTTATGATTATTTAATAAGGATAGACTTGCATGACTTACAAAGTTAGCTAATCTATTAGTTTTGAGAGTTAATGATAGAATTGAAAAATGGATTATCCTTCTTTAAGACACTTGGAGAAAACCTCTGTTTGGAAATCATTTCTTTGCTGCATACAGATTATGAACTTTGGAGGAAGATGTTCCATATTGTTACCCTACATACGAAACATATTGCAAAATGTGTTGAACGTAACGGGAATTGCCGAGCACTTAAAAGATGAATCTCAAATTTTCAGAAACTTCACCTCATAGTAATTCAAAGCACTTGAGAGATCCATTAGCATTCTTCAAAGAAAAGACTCCATCTTGGTAAATGCTGCGCCTTATTGTTTTTGAAGAACTAAATCGTGTTAATTTACTCTCCTGGAACATTGCATCTTCTGTTTCATGCTTTCCTGAGCTCCGCGATCAAAATTGCCTTCGATCAATAGTATGTTGGCCATCACTCCGAACAGGTAGAGATTTCTAACCAGTTAGGTAACTAAAATGGAAAGCAAAATATCAAGAACAGCGAATTCTTCTACCTGCCTATATAAGAATTCATGGTTGCAAGTTAAAATAGATTTACCCAGCAAGAACACCCTTTGTTATCAACTAAAGCATCTCAACATGTAGGGATCATGATGATGTTAAACAATAAGTTTGGCATTTCAGATTACAAGAGGATAAAAATGCACGGTGGAAGGAAAACTTAATATAAATTTAAAAGAGAGTACAAGATGCCTTACATATCGAGATACAACATGAGAAGAACATGGATACATTCTTCTATTGCAAATATGGACAGCTATGGGCGGTAAAATAGTTGCTTTCTATCTTGACATCAAAAGGCTAGACACATAATAGACCTTAGGATCATTTCCTCTGTAATCAAGCAGTTTAATATACAGCTTGTAATTTGAAACTTTTTGAAAGAGGCTGCTCGACGACACTAGGAATAATGGCACAGTCCTAACAACCGCCTTCACGGTTTCCCCCAGGATTCCTCCACTGCACGGTCAGATCAGTCTCATAACGTGTCATCAAAGATTGTTGAAAGGACAAGGCCCTGGACAAATTTACTCCTTTGAGCTCTCTCTTTCTGATCCTTGTCAGAGAGAGATGGTTCAACCCTGAAGATGAATTATCAATTAATGAACTAGGCAAAGATAGATTGTTAGCTGAAACATAGTTGATGATAACATACCATATATTATGAGATAAGGATCAAGGCCATCAGAGCAATAAAACCTCACAAAAACAAAATGAAAACTTTATAGGGTGGCATGACTGAAGTTTTGATGTCGGATCACTTCAAAAACTTCAAATTGGGAGGAAATGTTCCTAGAGAAACGAAAAGGGAACAACAACAAGCATGTCTTTCGCACTAAAAGGAGGAATGCAAACAGATACCAAGACACAACAGAAGGCAGAGAAGACCTTCAGTGGATCTTGCATGAATATGGACAGAAGTTTCAACATAAACAACACAGAACCCACTTCATAGCAGAACCTTGACAAATCATTCTAAAACACGTTCCAACAATATAAAGATTATTTTCTCTGACACCCTCTCAACTACAATTTTTTCTTCACATCTAATCCTAAACTATAAATTTAGAGGTTGGAGAGCCTACTTAGCACTTTTGCTAAGTAGACTACTTAGCGATGATTCAATTTGTCAGATTCATTTTTGATGATTCAAGATCAAATTTTTAAAATATATTTTAAATTTTTAAAATTTTAAATTTGATCTTGGACGTGAGAATCAAATCTAACGATCTAGATCACCGCTAAGTAGTCTACTTAGCTAAGTAGGCTCCCTTTCTCCTTTATCAATTTTTTTTTGGGACGCTCCTTTATCAATTTTAATCTCCAAACTTATCCTATTTGCCAATAAATTCTTTTTCAAATCTAACCCTAAGCTATAAATTTATTAATTTTATTCTCCGAACTTATCCTATTTGTCAATCATATCCTTCCATTAAATTTCATCCAAAATTCTATTGACTTTTTTAATACTTATGAAATGTCATTTTTACCCTTACTTAATCCAAAAAAATTATAAAAAAAATAAACAAAGGATAAAATAAATTTAATAACTATTTTTTAATAATGTCTTGATCGTGTTGTTGCATTTTTCTAATTTTTTTAAATATTTCAAATGGAAGTGCAAAACTATCATGTTTTTAAAATAAAAAATAAAGTTCACTGAATTTTAGATGGAATTTAACGTAAGGACAACATTGACAAATTTATAGTTTAGGTCAGATGTGGGAAAAAATTACAATTGAGGGGGCATTAGAGGAAAGAAATAATACCTAAAATAAAACCTAGATACTGGAACATTTACTTAATGATAAACACTTGAGATATCCCACTGCTAAAAATGCATGTAAAGAAGCAAGAGGAAACAGTTGACTGAAATGAAATTTGTCCAGAAAATTACATCCAACATAGCCAAAGATAATTTACATCAGAAAAGTATACATCAAGAGGGATAGCTTAGCATGTACCCTGTTGTGGGTGTTAACTGTATACATCATAGTAATCACCTTTTACCATGCCTATTAATCTTGGACATGAGTCAAGAGAAGTATTGTGGGTGTTCTTACTAGGTTCAGTGCCTGTTATTAAGTTAAAAATCACCTTTACTCCAGATTGACACCTGAGTATATATATGATATAATGGATTTTCATGTGATTAATTGTTAAAGATAAAAGTGATATACTGCAGGAAAACTGGCATAACTGTAAGGATTGGCATCATGCCCATCAATATTAGACGTTAACCGTTCATGCTTCAAAATGTATGCAAGGATGAAAGTTCATCGTTACCTCTGAATTAACTTCTCATCTGAGACCTTTTTCATTAGGCTTCCGTCATCTAGAGATTCTGATTGTAAATCCTTAGAAGAATCACCCATAGGCAAAGTGTAAATGAGAGAAGACAGCAACGGATCAGGTGCTGCACTAGGGGGAACCATAAAAGAGGAACCTCCAAGAAGTGCTTGTAGATTGCCTTCTCTCAGGTCCTTCCTAAACAAGGAGAGCATATTATGTGATGTAGATGAACCTTTGCGGTATCTCCTCCTACGCTGCATGTGGTACTAATTAAGGAATTAACATATCAAATAATATGTTAAAACATAAATCTCATGTCACTTTCATAATCTACTAAAAAAAAGGAAGAGAACATTTGAGGTACTGAATTGAGGAGATACGAAATATAATGGAGTTATAAGCAACATAGTAAAGAACTAATCTGATACCTAAGAAAGGAAATTTTTGGAAATGGAATAATTCAGAGCTACGACAAAAGGATATTTTAAAAAAATTTCCATGCTGGGAAGTCATGTGTCCGACCAAGTCTAGCCCCACTCTAGCTGCGCAAACAGGACATACCTGCACAAACACATTACAATATAGGTCAAGATAAATGTGAAAGGTCAAATAATTGCTATTGGGTCACATATTCATTAGAAACTAATGCAACCGATCAACAATCAAAATGATTAGCATTATTCAGACTACACGCATGCAAAGTACCACTATCAACCTAACAATTGACAGTCAATATGAATTTTTGATAACACACAAGTCAAGCATAGAAGGCTACTTGTGCTTGTCTGCTTAAACGGTGTTCCAAAGTCGAGAAGCCCATTTTTTTAGCTTCCCATGGAAATTCAAGAATAAAGAGAAAGCCTCAGTTCAAATTTGATTTAATCTGTCATGAAAATCAAATATAAATGGAGGTTGGTTCATTGAGCTAGACTAGGACGATGATTTTCCAAGCCTAGTATATTGAAAAGAAAATAAGTAGTCTACAAAAATAAGAAAATCAGATATGGAGCCTAGCTGTTGCCAAAAGGAAAAAGGTACAAACTACGAAGTCTAGCTATTAGCTAGGGTGGAATGCTCAGAAAAGGAGTGTCCAATTGTTATAACGTTGATGCAAAATATCACAAACAGCACATCTCACTATATAATACAAGATTGAATCCTCTCAAAAAATACAAGATTGAATCAACTACCTGAATTCTTTTCAGGCTAAACCATAATCTAACAATGAACAATGGGCACAGTAGAGAGCTAATGCTCATCTCTTTTAATCTACTGGGGGATCGCGTGAATCGGCCTGAAGAAGAAGCTCCTGCTGTTGGAGAAGGACATAACACATTGTATTCCTTTCCTAGTAGAGACAACTTTCCTGATCTAGGGTTAAGGCTTGAATATCCAACTTAAGATATAAGGCTCTCAAAAAATAAAAATAAAAAATAAAATAAAAGAGGAACAATTATATCTCCAGTTCCATGGGTTCAAAAAGTAGCATTTTCACCAAGGACAAGTTACACGCCTAAAGTTATTAAAAAATACAATGAAAACAAACAAGTAAACCATGAAACAAGCATGGCTTCAAAGCAGAATCCTCTGACTTCTGCAACTTCCAATAGAAATTAACTTCTCTTGTCTGAAAAAGAACATCTTAACGCATCATTCCGGCTAAAATGCAAAATAATCGCTCTTTTTTTACAATAAATTATTTTATTCATACAATAAAAGAACACATTTTTTTTTCAAAGAACACATGAAAGGGCAGTCGATACCCCATTCTTTGCCTCAACGGGGTGCTCGTCGTCGATGTGGCAGCACAGCCCGACTATATCGAAATCCTCAGCGCAGAACGGGCACGAATACTCCACCCTGGAATCCTCTACGTCTCCCTCAACCTCCTCGAAGCCCAGAAACAGATCTGAACCATTAAGAATCCCCAAAATTAGGGAGGGAACCCCAAACGCAAAAAAGGAAGCAGAAAGATTCCTTTTTTTCGTTGTCAGAAATCAGAGGAAGCACAAATCCAACAAACCTCTGCAAGCGCGGAGGCTGGGATCTCGCGACGCATCGCCGACGATGGCGTATCGAGACTGGACGGTGGATTGGCCGTGGCGCTTGGAGGCGGCGAGGGCGAATCGGGTCCAGGAATCAGACTCCATCGAGCTACAAGAGAATGATTCTTCCACCGAGCAACTCGATTCGTTTCCGATCCCTTTTCCCAGATCCTTCGCCCCAATTCGATTTCAAACCCTAGAAACGGTGGAAAGGAACAGAGAGAGAAAAAAAAGTAACGAAGAGGAAGAAGGAAGAAGAGGAGGAGGAGATAACGCCTTTTATGCGGGAAGGCGCTGCCACCGACTCCGGTAGTTAACACTCGTTTTTTCTCTCTCATTTTTTTTTTAAATTCGTAGTTTACTCATTCCTTTGCCCATGAAGTTGCTAGGAAACAACGGAAAAGCCATTATGGCGCGTGTCGTCTTCTAAAGCGGCGTCCGGGGACGTGTTCGCTGTGCGTAGTCCTTTTATTTCACATGGAGTTAAACATGAGGCGCTTTATTAATTGGTGAATCCGCCTTGGAACTTGGATGAGTGGGCCTCCGTGATCTGTTGTTGATGCACGAACAGCGAAGACGACGTGAAGGTGGATGACGTGTCGATAGGTTGGGGATTGACAGGTCATACGGTCTCGCGACTCCGCTTTGTTAGCATAATATGATGATATCTCGATTTGTTTAGCTAATTAATCATACTTTGAGAAGCATGACAGTGACTAGAATAACTTAAGGTGACGTGTATATGACATGTTTTCGGTTTTTTTTGCCAAAATCTTTTCATTTTTAACTTAAAATATGGCTTTCTTATTTAGCTTGATTGAATTTTTTAATATTAAAGTTTACATCATAAATATTTCATATATTTTTTTCAAAATAAAGTCGTTTAACAAATACCAAAAATAAATAAAAGTGAAAAAAATGAATGTGTAATACATGATAATTGAGTCACACATATTCGATCAATAGCCCATGTATCCACTTTATAAGTGTAACAAGTTATACCTACTTTACCCTTTTCTTAACGCATGTTTTTTAAGAAATATTAGTGTCGCTACTCGCTACTATCATGGAGTCGGTATAAAAGCTCTCTCTCCTCTGTCTCTCTCGCACACACTCACTCGCTATATATATCTATCTAAAAATGATTAATATTACCTTTAATCGTCTCAAGGATGGAATAGTGGAGGGATTGCGGCTGAGACCAATATTACAGGTACGGGGACCTAAAAAAGGATCAGAACGACGTGGAATGGAGTTGGTGAGCTGGAGGAGGCCTCGTGTGAGTGACTGAAAGGCTGTAAGAATCCATTATAAGGTACGATATGACCCGATTCTGTGTCAGAATCCAACCAGAGAAAGATAGTAGCAGGCTTTTGTACTCTGATAAAAAATTAGAAGCAAAGTGCTGCTCACGTGAAGGCTTTGTTAACTCTCAGGAGATGCTCTTTTGATTAGTTTTTTGTTTCTCTCTCAAGAAAGCAGCGAGTCGGAACTCGGAAGCAAAGAC
The DNA here is from genome assembly GCA_001647135.1 of Pontederia paniculata. Taxonomy (NCBI): domain Eukaryota; kingdom Viridiplantae; phylum Streptophyta; class Magnoliopsida; order Commelinales; family Pontederiaceae; genus Pontederia; species Pontederia paniculata. Next base: position 51,356 of record LTAE01000608.1, read on the forward strand.
AAGCACGGCAGAGTCCTTTCATTAGGTCCAAACGCCAGTCAATTAGCAATATGAAGACCTGTGGGGGAAACAACAGGACCTCCTCATTTCTGCAAGTCATGGCGTACACATCCACACAAATCAACCTTACAGGAGAAACAATCAACACAAGGGGTCAATTTGTCAAAAAGGATGTTGTCATTAGCCCAAGCAAGAAAAGTAATGTGGGATGCCCGTGTCTGCTGTCAAGGGAGACATGTGTTCATTAATAAATCCTTAGTCAAAAGACTGACTGTTAATGTCTAGGGCCTCTAGGCCATTAAGCATATCTTTTGCATTTTCTAAATATTTCCTTGTGTAACTAAAAAAACTCAAGTTTTCAGGGACAGTCAGTAATCAGGTGTACACTGCTCGTTAGTTACTGACTGAATCATTTAAAGTTGGCTCCCAGTGTGTACTGTCTCCCCCGTCGTCATGAAGAGTAATGATGCACTCTTTTTGCAAAGTTACGATCTAAAGCACACTACAAAAAGCAACACTAAAGTAAGATTCTCCGTTGATCCCTTGCCCCCTTCCAGAGATGTCCTGCCTTGGTTCATACCATCCAATCCATTTCAAAGATCAGACCAGTCCAAAGCATTCAAATATTGTCTTGGCACAAAGGGCACCTTGCACAAGTTTATAACCAGCTGTAATGATGGACCCCCAGGGGACTACTGAATTGATTATGCACCTACACTCCTCAATATACTTATTCCAACTTTTAATTGTCTCAAATGAATGCACAATACCCTATAGAATACATGAATCCTTCTAGTTATTTTGCCTTCTATGAAATATGATTTTTACATGTTTTCTTCTCAGTTGCTTCCTCCTAAACCAAGCCATAGATTTCGTTCCTTTTTTTTTTGTACAAGGTCATATATTCCTTTTCTAGTAGAAAATAGGACCCTAAACCATATCAGATTTCACAATAAAACTTTTCGGGCCGTACAGTTTGAAAGAATTTGGCCCATTGGCTGTTAACCTACGAGCTGGTGACCATTTCCTAAGCCCAAAACGGCGGGGTTCCTGCTTGGACAACCCCCAAAAAAACCTCGATCTTTTTTTTTTTCCGGCAAAGTGAAATTAAAGCAAACTTTTTTATCTTGTTCACGTTTATATTTCCGATCGCCGGCGTCTGAGCAGAGGAGCACCATCACAAACCGACTTGACATTATTCCGATCAAACCACAGAGGGAGGCCATTATTGCACCACCGCAAGCCACAACTATTACTACTATTACTGCCACCAGTTCTGGTCCTAGGGGAAAAGAGTGCGAGAGTACCGTCGGAACACAGTGGACCACCTCCTTCAGACCTCCGGCGCCGCCGGAGAAAGGGAGTGGCGGAAGTGGCAACGGTGGCCGTATGGGCAGTCGCCGGAGGGCCCGATCATGCGGCAGGGCTGGGTCTTGTAGCGCGGGTGGCGGATCACGGGGCGCAGCTCCTCCAGCCCGTGCGCGAACCGGCATCGCCCCCCGTATCGGCACGTCCCGGCCTTCGCCCAGTTGTTGCACATCTCCGTCTTCGCTTCCCCCTGCCCGTACACCTCTACCTCCACCTCCCCATCGGACACCTACCGATTGACAGGTAAGCAGCCACGTAGCATCCTATTCAGTTACATGAAGGAACCAGAGAATGCCACGTGGCGGAGATAGCGCGGGTACTCACCTCCGTCGTCGGGCTCGTCGCCGGGAGTTGAAGGCGGTGGCGGCCCCCGCCGCCGGCGGCCAAGTAACCGGGCGAGCGGATCGAGATGCTCTTCGGCGTGGTCCCCAACTCCACCCCGCCGCCGGACCCGACCGCCGCTGGAGCCAAGGGCGGCGAGGCGGCCGCCTCGAGATCCCCGATGAGGATGGAGAGGCGGAGGTTCGCGTCGGCGAGCTGGAGATTCTCGGAGCGGAGCACGTCGATCTCGGAGAAGACCGACTTGAGGCAGCGGAAGCACTCGTCGTACTTGTCCGCCATCTGCTGGATCTGGCGTAGGGCCAGCTGCCGGCGGAGGTCGAAGAGGTCGCCAGCGGTCCGAGCGCCGGGGATCGACATGGGAGACGACGAATCGGGGGTCACTGACGCACGGCCACCGCCTCCTCTTCCTCCGGAGAAGCCCTCATAGTCGAAAGAGCAGCAAGATCGGGGAGTGGCCGAGCGGAGGAAGAACGGAGAGATCGCCGACGGCGGGGTGGTGCTCATCTCTCCTTCCATGACCGGGAGAATTCGGCGGCCGGGTGCCTCCTTGCTCTTGATCTGCTTCGAATTCGAGGGGATTGGGAGTGTGATCGTTGGATAACTAGGGTTCTTGAAGCGGATTGGAGATCGCCATGGGAGAGATATGGCGGACGAAGGATGTAAACCTTTGACTCGCCGGCGATGGAAGGCGTTGGTGAGAGATCTCTCCGGGAAATGGAGGGAAGAACTCGCGTGTATAAATAGCTAAGAAGACGCTTATACCCTCTGTGCATAAGTCAAATTACTTCAATTCTTTCATTTTGTTTTCTTTGACACATTTTTTATCGTTGGGAAAAGCTGGAAAAAGATATTATAAGCCGTCATTTTTTTTTACGCTTTTGTTATAAAAAAAATCCTCAAGTAAATAAGACCCATCATGAAATAAGACATAATTGTTTACTGAAAATTGAAATTCCTAACTACGCAACAATTGGTTAAGAAATAGTAACAAAACCAAAATTGTCATGAAATATCTCCTCAAAATATTGAGATTAAAAGTTTAAAATATTCAATGTCACGGATTTTAGAAGTTAAAATCCGTACTCGTACTATCATTTCTCTTTTCATCAACGATATTACATGAATAACTTAACTTAAGATGTCTTTCTACTTTTAGTTTTGGTGATCATTTTCTTAGTTGTTTATAGTTTAAGTTAAAAATTTTACAGTAGTCTCGGCAGGGAGATAAAAGTAGTTCGGATCAAGTAATTATTTCACATTTAAAAATTAATCTATAAATTTTAATTTTTTTAAGCATAAAAGACCATCATGAAATTGTTCAAAAATAATTGACTGCCCAATTTTTTCGAGTCCTAGGCTCCGAGCCCTAATTTAAGAGAATGCTAATTTAAAAATAAAAAACTAATAATATAAACTAAATTGCATCAAATATTTAAGAAAGTTCTTAGCTAAGAAATCACAATCAAAATGAAAAATTCAAATTTTAAGATACTAAAACATCATATCATTGTAATCGTAATTCCATATTCAACTACATCAAATTACTTTAAGATAGTAGTGTTCAACGCAGCTAAAAAAAATATTAAAATCTAATTTAACAACTTTCACATTCGATTACATCCAAATAGTTTAAGCTAATGATGGTACTCAATCTTGTTGAGGACCTATTCGAAAGTGTACAAGTTAAGAAATAATATTTAAAGCATTAGTTTATATTTTAGTTATATTATTTTTTTATAATTTAAAGTTAAGAAATAATATTTAAAGTTCTTATGAGGCTCTACGGATTTTTGGGTTGGAGTCCTAATTTAATTGAGTTATTTTATTTTTGAAAAATTATCCTATTTTTATTTGGGGAATAAAAATTTTAGTTTTATATATATATATATATATATATATATATATATTTGTATATAATCCCTCCCCTAAATTAAATAATAAATTATCAAATGCATTATTTTCTAATTTTCAATGTCCTTTTAATTTTAGTATTGATGTTTTTAAGCAATAACTTAAATTTTAATATTTTCATAAAAAAATTAGTTTCAGCAAAAAAAAAAATAATGGGTTCATTTACCGCTCTCCATTTGAATGGATTTTGAAGGATGGGAAATGATTGATGAATTAGATGTATATTTGAATTAATTCTCAAGTTATCGCAAATATAATTTTCATTGGTACGGAGGGCATTGTTTGATTTTTGTGTAAATACATATTGTATGTGTATATTAATTTATCAATCAACACATATATTTCAAGTGAGGCGTTCTTGTCCAAATCATGGATGAGATGGAGAAAATAGGAAATGATGAAAATAAACTTGAGTTTTAAAGAGTATATCTATGTCTTCACTGAAGGATAAAAAAGTCACAAATAGTGTGGTAAAAATAGTTTTTGAATGTTATTAAACTATCGTTTGTTTTCTTTTTCCTACATGCATGGGTTTTTGCCAAAGTAGACTACATAGCCACCAATTTAATTTCGATCATGTGGATTGCTACCCCAATCTATGAATCATCGTATTCATGTAGTTGAAGATGAAGTTGTGGAGAAAAGAAGACTAAGATCAAGTGTGGCTCGTAGATAGTGAAGGATGTGTTTTACAAATTTTCAAATGGTTTTATATTAGATGATGCATGAATCGATTGACATTGCTTACAATGTGATCTAATATTGTAATTGAAAGATATTAAAAGGATTCAACAATGCTCCGTTAACTGAGGATCAGATTGAGAGGTCCTTATAGTGACAACTTGCGATTGATTTCAATTGGAGTCTCGAGTGGTTTGGCATTAGACATTTTTGTTCGTCTAAGAATATCTTTATGTAGCAGTGTTGGGATAGAGCAAGACGAATGCTTGTTCGTAAGACTTTAATGTTGAGGAACGAACTTAAAGAGTTGAGGTCACGAACTATGAACTTGCTTCAAAGACAAGTGACGACTTATTCGTAGCAGTGATGCATTTGAGCTTGTAAGCACAAGATCATCAACATAAACAATAATATATGCAACACTTGCATGTCTTGAAGACGAACAAAGAGATGGTGGTTGCAAAGCCATGAGATCCAAAGTCAATTAGTGATGCAATGAACGTGTGAAACCAAGTATGAGGCACTTATTTAAGCTATATAAAGCTTTATATAGACGACAAACATGAGTCAGATGATCACGATCTATAAATCCCTATGGTTCCATGCATGTTGTTTCAATGAGGTTGACGTGAGAAAACAATTGTTTATATCTAATGGTTGAAGTGGGAAGTTGCAAGTAACAACAAGAGAAATGACTAGTCGAATGGTAGTTGATTTGATTATAAAGCTAAAAGATGTCATAATCTACCCTTGGGATTTGGTAGAATCACTTTGCGACCAATCATGCTTTGTATCAATCGAAGTGGCCCATTAGCATAACTTTGGTTCGAAAGATCCACCTCCAACAATTATGTTCATAGAAGGGTGATGAGGGACTATAGTCAGATGTTGTTCTTAACAAGAGCGTTGAACTCATCTGACATTGCATCTAATAAGTGAAAATGTTGTTAGACATGGAAGTGTAGTTGTAAGCACCTTTAAGCCAACAAGCATGTGTAATCTACTTGGGTCGTGGTCTAAGAATTTGATTCGGTGGTGGTGGGGAAGATAGTGGGGTTGTTGTTTGAGATGGGTTTTGGAGTTTGAGGAGGAAGATTATGAGCTGACAAAGGGGAGTTAGTAAAGGGATTGATGGGGAAAATTATGATAGAAGGAGAGGTATAACTAGGTAAGGTCGTGTACATTGACAAGATGGTGGACTAAGTTGTAGAGAAGAAAAGAAAGGATAATATTCTTCGTGAAAGCAAACTTGACGAGCTATAAATATGTGTCCAAAAGGTGGATGAAAGCATCAATATACCAAACAATTTTGTGGATAGCCAAGGAAGACACAAGGTAGTAAATGAACGTTAAACTTGTAAATGATTATAGGACCTCATGTGAGGGAAGACGACATAACCAAAACCTCTAAGAAAGTTGTAATTCGAGATGTGCTTTTGAAGGCAAAAAGAGGGTACTTGGTTGGAGATGACTAGTGAAGGTAGTCAATTGATAAGGTACACAATAGTTTCAACAGTAAAGTATTGAATGATGTGGGACATTAGCATGTATCAATTGAGTAAGATCTTCTTCTACTACATGGCAATTTTTTTTCTCCCAACCTAATCATTTTGCTCATTGATATGAGCACATGACACTAGGATGTCATTTGCATTCAAATATGGTGCAAGGGCGATAAACTTACTGCCACTGCCACTGCCATGATCGGTTTGAATGCATTTAAGATGGCTATCAAATTGGAATTCTACTAATTTATGAAAAGTAGGAAAATTTGTTTGCTACATCAAAATTTTAAATTGAAAACATCTGGATATATCTAGAATAATCATCTACAAATATGACAAAAATAAGAGCGGTCGTTAGATGACTTTTAAAGAGTCGAACCCCATACATCATGAACAAAAGTTGTAGAGATGTTAAGCTTGTATTATTGGTGCTCATAAGGTGAAGCTTGCTTGATTTTCCTTGGATACAAGAGGCACAATTAGTGGCTCTTATGGTCGTTGGAAGCTAGTGGAGGTGAAGAACACTTGACAAAGTACGATGATGGGGGTGATCAAGTCTTGCATGCTAGGTAATGGATGGAACTAATTAAGTTGATGTAGGTAGCAAGTATGGCGAAAGTTTATTCGGACATGGGCATGTGATATAGTCTATCCTTAGTTCATCATGAAGGAGGAGACGATTGGTTGTTTGGTCCCTAACAAGAAAAAAATAAGGCTGAATGTAATATTCAAACTAATTGTCTCTTAGTTGACTTATTTAATTAGTCATTAAGTCACTTACTTATTTAATTTTAATTGAGTTTGAGATAATTGTAAAAATTGTAAATATTTTTTAATTATTAATTTGATTAGGGATTAATTATAATTAAGTTAATTGACGTAAGTCTTAAGACAATTCATGTAATTAATCAATTAATATGTTTTGTTTTTCTTATCCTCATCTTACCGACCTACATCTAACCTCTTTGAAGCCATACATAACCATATAAGTTATTTGCATTAGTTGGTTATTTTTAGTCAAAAACCTAGCCAATCAATGTTATTTACACTTTGTCTCTTATCCTTTAACCTTATCTAAATGCGTTAATTGACTTGGGCATTTCCATGGTCACATATAAATCTGACTGTGGCTATACAAGAAAAGGTTATCTATCCGTAAGTACAACATAAGAAAATAGAAGACAGAGCGACTTGCTTTTGGGTTTAAACCTTTGAAGTGAAGAAAATAAATGATTAATTAAGTGCATGATATGTATAGGTGGATCCAATTATTTTTTTAAAATTTGTGGTACTTTAAATTTTTTTAAAAATAAAGTTTAAAGCTGAATAATTAAGTTGTTTTATTTTGTAGGAAATTAAATCAAATAGTGTAGAGGTGTGGAATTAAGTTGGAAAACATACTTTTTATTATTATGAATTAGGTAAGTGAATGTTCACCTCATCAATAATATGCTTAAAAATCATGAAACTCTTTGAAATGACCTCTTAAAAGTTTAATTTCTTTAGAAAAAGAAATTTCTCAAAATTAAGTGTATTTAGAGAGTTGTGGATTAATTAATAAGCGTAGATCTAGTTGGCCAGAATGAATAGGTAGACCTGATTGAAAATTTCATTATAAATTGTGTATGAGAATATAAAATATAAAACTTAGGGGTCTCAAACCTTAAAAAACTAGTGTTCCAATTCAAGTGGAACAACATCAAAATCATATGATTAGAGAAAGGTATGAGAAAAACAAGTGATACATATAAGTTTTCAAATTTATAATTTAATGTTAAAATACTTGTAATTACAGGGATATCTAAATAATTTGTGAGGTAGAAAACTCTGATATTAATGTAACATAAAGACTTTTGAATCTATTTTGAAACAAAATTGATTTCATCGTATTTAGACGTCTATAATGAAAACTAAAAAAAATCTTTCGTTATGTGTCAATCTATCAAAATGTGTAATTGCCTTAATTGCTCAACTAGTTTATCTCCATTACTATTAATTATCTATTTCATGATATATTATGAATGTTTAAATTATTTATTTTATAAATACTTACTTTTAAAATTAATTATTTGATATTTATGAATTGATATGAGTTGATAAGAACGAATTTCACATCGTTTTTTTAATTTCCATTTGTATTAATGAAATATTTTAAGAGATGAATATTAAAAAATGTTATCTATGTGATTAGTTATTATTATTAAATTTTGATGCATATGTCCGAACAATTGTGCTTAATATATTTTAAATGTAGACTTTGAATTTCAACATGCATCATGTGCCCTTAAATTTTTTAGTGAAACAATAATAAGTGTAAAATTTTGTGGCATAAGAACGATAGAATTAAAATTAAGTGTCACACAGAATAATTTCTGTGGGGGTCACCTCTAAAATTCATCTATTGAAATTTCTAGAAAAGGAAATTATTATATGGCTTAAATGAGTAAGTACGGGATAAAGTTCCGAAGGGATATCTATGATGCAATAATATGTGATGTGATACATAGTATCAATGGTGAATATGATAATTAAAGATATGAAATAAAAAAAATGTGAAAATATAATATGATTTTAGACTATTTATATATGAGATTTTACGTGTTTTCTAAAAGGAGAAATTATAAATTATTAATTTTATATGTGCAAGGATTGGTCATGCTTATAGATGTTACCTTATGTTTTTATGAATAATACGTGCATTTGACATTTGATAATTTTCAATTTTATTATATACATTTAATTTTGTTTATTGACCCTATGTACAAGCTTTTGTTCACGGAAGATTGTTAGGAGAAGATGGGTGAAGATCGATGTTGATGCATCATTTTGCACATGGAACACGTCCTGGATAAGTAAAATATATTTTGGACTTATAGTTCATTTGGATATGTTGTTTTTAAATATGTACTCTCTCTCTCTCTCTTTCTATATCTATCTGTCTATCTATCTCGTAATATAAAAAAATAAGTTGTGACTATGAGATATTTTGACTTGTTTGTTTTATCTATTATGATATATGTGATGTTTTAATTTTATAACTATTAATAAGAGATATTATGTATGAGTTTTTATTATTTATATGTTAATAGTGATGATCCAAACTTTCGAAATTTGTTATAAAAGTGTACACTCGAGTCATTACAATGAAATTCAAACATAAAATTGTTGTCAAACGCAAATTGATGAATAAATAGAAAGGAGCCTTTTGATAACTTGTGTAACACGACGGATATTGCATAAATGTAATGGACATAGAGAAGAGAACAATGGATTACCAACATTCTCTATTGGTATGTTCATACTATCGTAATGCTCAACAATATACAAGTTCTGAAGGTATGATGAGTGTCATCAATGTCCGAAAACCAATAACTGTAGGCACGAAACAAAGAGGCAGAGTCTGACTTAGTAGCTGCTGAATGGCAATGACAACAATTGTAGGCTAATGGTCACAGAGTTTGCTGATGTATAGTTGGCAAATGGTTGCAATATACCAGAAAGCTTGAAGCTTGTGAGACTGGAGGCACTCTTGGAAAAGCTTGTGGGTATGACGGAAGTGGTTCGTCTTCTCTCGCGGAAAACTCATTCTGGTTAATAATGGAAGCTATCTTGCACTTCAAAAGTTCATGATCAGGTCCAACGAAATGTAAAGCAGAAGTTGAGAGCATATTTCACAGCACCACTTGCTCCAATGCATTTGCAAATTGCATGCTTTCCATGACAAATTCTGAAGTTTATAGTTTTTATACATGAGATCACAGAGATATGTATAAGATGACAGAGGAATAAATTCTGAAAGCCTGATATAAGCACAGCACACAATTCAATCTTCCTGCATGATTTAAACAGAGTACATAATGCTCAATTAACATTGATTGCAACTGGAAAACCACACAACATAATGAGATCATATATGTTTGTGAAAGGAAACATGCATTGAGCTCATATTCATAAATTCTTAACAATATACGGCTGAAAAAAAAACTAAAACTAATGAAACTCATGATTTTACAACTCTCTTCTGCTAGTGGCAAAATTTGTCCATTCAGAATGATGAAATCTTTAACAATGTCTCAAAGGCATACTTCTTCAGATATTGCACTAGTATATGAAGATAGGCCAGGTATTGGATTTTACTAAAGCCTATCAAAATCTTCATGTAAGAAAAACTCAAATTTCACAGTAGCATTTAGACCCAGAAAACAAGAGAACAAAGACAACAAAAAATATGGAGACCAAGATTTTTGCCTATCAAATGAGGGAAAACTAGGATAGATCATATATATTGTTCTAAAAGAAATGAACTCTTAATTACCAAAAAAATCTGGGAGATATAGATTTATGCTGGGAGATTACATGGCCTGTGCAAGCATGAGAAATAAAACAACCATAATAGCAGTTTAAACATTAAAGATTCGAGAGCAATCTCCCAAAATTTATAACTGATTCTTCAAGAAGATTCACTATTGAATAAACTCTGAACTTTTGCTATGAATTATATTCAGTCATCTATGATAACAATATGTATGCTAATGGATTCGAAACACCAAAGGCTCAGTTTGGTGCCGTCTTAGCAGCCAACCACTGAAAGAATCAAAGAATTCAGCAGCTGGCTTTTCCACCTATAGCTCTAACAGCAAAAGAACTGAAGCAATGATAATCAAAGCAAAGCTAACATGACTGAGTGCAACAGTTCTAAAATCAAAGTTAGATGGGATCAAGTTCGGCAATGCACATTCCTCGCCATTGAAGTACACCTTCGTCGGGAAACCATCCCCAGCAACCACATTGATCCCTGGCATCTTCTTCTTAGTGAACGAGATTACCGACTGCTGCTTGCCGGGCACCCTAGGATCTGAATCCGGGTGCGTACCATTCACCTCCCCCATCAGATAATTCAGCCCTGGGAGACCCTGCATAAAGATTGTATTGTTCCCCACTTTGGAGCCATTGAAGGAGTACATCTGCTGATAGCCTGGGTAGGCCTTGTCCATCCTGACTGCGAGGAACCAATCAACAAAGTCGACCTCATCCCAGTTAAATAGCGTGACCCTGGCACTCCAACCATTTGTATAGTCCGTGCTTATGTGCCAATTGATGCTTATGCCACAGTAATCGCCGCAGGGCTTCAGTTCGGGCACTTTGTGGTGCTTGAGACCGGCCCAAGCATTGGCCTTGGAAGTCCTATTATTGAACGGCAAAAGCAACGCTTCTGGAGGGAGCAGGAGTGCCTCGGCGGTGGCATTGCAGGCTGATCCGCCCCTGGACTGGCACCCGCAGGCGCATGTCGGGCAGGGAACAACTGAGTCGTTGTAGAAGGCGGAGTAGGAGACACAGCATTTGGGTCTGACGCCCTTGGGCCTGGTGATGTTGCAGACGACCTGCCAGCTCGCGATGGCCAGGGTGTCGGAGTCGATGCCGCTCGGATCCGGGGTCGCCGTCGGCTCGACGCGCATTGGCTGTTCGCACTTGTAGTATGGGTTGAGCGTGCCAACGATGGCGAAGTTCTTGGGGGGATATAGCGTGGTTCGGTTGACGTCCGGTGGCATCTTGTACACTTCCATCTGGAAGGCCGAGACAGACTGCGACGGGTCCATCGTCGGCGGCAGCAGGGTGCCATTCCGGCAGCAGTGCTCGATGCGCCCCATCACCGTGTCGTTGTATCGCTCCCGCGGGAGGTCGATGATGACCGGATGTCTGGCGCAGTTGAGGACATTGGAAAAGTCGAGGCTCTGGTAGTGTTGTCCCTGCTTGCCGAATATGCACTCAGACGAGTCGACGATCGTTGGGTACGCGCCCTGCATTTTGTAGATGAACTCGTCGCGGCCCCAGTCCCATGAGAGCCGCCACTGGTCGAGGCGGCTGAGTGGGCTGTGGTTCTCGATGGTTACGCGAGCGAGGTAGCTCGCCGGGTATGCCTGGATAACGTCGTAGACAATGGTGAGGTCGCCGGAACGTCGAGGCAGAAACTTGATCGGGTCGACGTTGGGGACGGTGGCGTTAAAGTTTGGGTTCGGGAGGCAGCAGGTGGTGATCATGAGGGGGTTGAAGGAGTTGACGACGGGAGGGCAGGCGTAGGCGTCGTCGTGGAGGGTGAGCGAAACCGGGAGCGGCGGGGCCACGGGCGGCTTTCTGGCGCCGAAGAGGGTTCCGACGAGGCCGACTTTTGCCTCGATCTGGTTGATGTCGTTGGCGGTCTCGATGGGGGTCTTGAGGTCGGTGTTGGGGTAGCCGGAGAAGGAGGTGGCAGCGTCTCCGGTGGTGTTGTAGGGGAATGAGGAGCCATCGATGAGGACCGCGGTGTCGGCGCTAACGATGAGCTCGCGGTGTGTGAAGCTGACGTTTAGCGCCCAGGACAGGAGATCGGAGACTCCATTGTTGAGGACGGTGGCAGTGGCCTTGAAGGCGTAGGGCTGGTCGGCGGGATTGGTGGTGAAAGGGCGGATCTTTTGGAGGGCGTCGACGGAGTACGTGAGGAGGATGCCATTGCAGTCGGGTTCGGGCGCTGGGGCAGGGGCGGGGACGGGGGCGATGGCGGCCGGGGACGGAGGGCTGGGNGAGAGAGAGAGAGAGAGAGAGAGAGAGAGAGAGAGAGAGAGAGAGAGAGAGATTTTAATAAATGTGTAATTTAATGCTAAAAATTTAAACAATATGAAAAATATGTTCTCCCTAAAGAAAATTAGCAAAACTCATCATGATGTCAATTATGATGTCAGTCTAAGCATCAAAAGATATATATATATATATATATATTTTAATATGTGTAATTTAATGCTAAAAATATGAACAATATGAAATTATGTTCTCCCTAAAGAAACTTAGCAAAATTCATCATGATTTCAATTATGATGTCAGACTAAATATCAAAATGAGAGAGGAGAGGTTTTTAATCCGTATAATTTATTGTTAAAAAATTAAACAAAAAACATAATTAATTAATATTAAAATATATTCTCCCTAAAGAAAATTATCAAAACTCAGCATGATGTCAGATCAAGCATCAAAATGGACTGCTAAAAAAATCATTTATTAATTAATTAATTTATTTATTTACTAATCATGGAGTCTAGAAATTTAATCGTGGTGTTGTTTCTCCTCAAAATTCAATATGCTTGTAGTTCAATCAATCACGGTTTTCTTCCTTTTAAAAAAATTAAGGGTTGCAGAAAAATATTTTTTGGAAAAAGTTCTTTTTTCAGCGAATCTTTTTATCCATTATTTGATTTTTAATAAAGAAATAAGTTTTAAAATATACTTACAAATCTATTTTTTTATCGTTATATTTAAAATAATACTTTTATTTATTTTCTTTTAAATAACATATCATCATTACAAAGTAAATTCACAATCGGATGATTGAAATTTTGGTTCCGGCAGTGTGAATAAATTATTATATATATCAGAAATTGTGAGACTCGAAAGATTCTCCTATGTATTATGCATCAAGGAAAAATATTTTTTCAATGACAAAAATATCTCATTATAAGATAAATACTTTTCTTAAAAAAACTTAACTTCAATTTTTCATTTTCCAACTAGTTAGATTTGCGGAATCCATACACCTGGTCCTATTATTTCTCCCTTTATTTTGATTATTTCCCATTTTCGCATACTTTTACATGCCGTGCATATAAATTTTGTATTATCTTAAGTTTGGTATTTGTTTTGCATAATTATTGTAATTGAATAAAATGATTTTCGAAATATTTGTTTTGGCTGTAAAAGTGCATGGCTAGGAAAAAAAACGAAGCATCATAAATACCGATTTGATATAAGATATGCAAATGTTAAATGCTTATTGATCTGATGGTCCAAATTAAAATAATGAAATTACCACTTATAATCTTTTTTTTTTCAGTTACATAATAAATAGTAATCTTATGTTAAAATCATAGTACTAGTGTCTTGCTAAAATAATATAATATTACAAACACTTGTTGGCTCAAAGATTGAAACATAGCATAAAACGATATAATTGGAGATGCTAAATCCGCAAAATTGAATTAATAATGACATGTTTTTGCAGCAGAATTAATTTATGCAACAAAATAATTGCTTTATCTATTTCTTTTTTTTTCTGAAAAGGCATGAATTTGTTATGATTATCCAACATTCATACTATTATTTTTTGCTTAATTTCTATAAAAAAAAAGATATTTGTTCAATGCATAATTCTTGGTAATAAATAATTTGGATTATTTCATCGATTCTGCAATATGTTGTTGAAGTCTTGAAGAGGTGCAAGAGAGAGATGAGATTCCAAACAATGGATGAGACTTTCAAATGATGTTCAATTTCTTTTTTACTAGTCGCGTGTTTGTCATTGTTCACTCCTTCAATTCCGGCCATTATGCGCGTCGATCACACGTGAGCTATGCACCAACGTCGTGCTGCTCGCATCTTTTTTATAATTAGTTCAATGCATAAAAAAGATATTTGTTCAATGAATAATTCTTGGTAATAAATAATTTGAATTATTTTAACGATTTTGTAATATGTTGTTGAAGGGGTACAAGAGAGATGAGAGAACAACGGATGAGACTTTCGAATGATGTTCAATTTCTTTTATTGGTTGAGTGCTTGTCATCGTTCGTCCCTTCAATTTCGATCGTTATGCACGTCGATCGCACGTGAGCTATTCATCAACATCGTGTTGTTTGTATCTCTTTCATAATTGAACGCGCTCTAATCGAACGCAGATGTGCATTTTTCTGTTGCACTGGTGATCAGGGCGACATCCATCGCTGGCGCGATCGACCCCCTTTTGGACCAACGATGGTCACCTACATAATTGTCACCTTAGTTAAGTGAGTATTTTGCACTATCAACCAAATGCATTATCTGAATTTCATTAAGAAATATTTGTACCGAAAAAATAAATTTAGAGATTGGTTCATCTCATTAAGACACTAGTTCAATTCAACATGTGCGTGACGCGTTCAAAGTGTGAGTGTATGTATATAAATATTTAATTTGCTTCTATGAGTTTGCTTCCAAGGTTGTCATGTACAATTTTGGAAACACCAAGTAGTTGAGTTGGCTGTGTAGTCCATGATGGCTGACCCATTCTTGCAATTTGCTGAACTCATAGAATGTTATATTTAGCTTCGTATTGGAAGTGGAATTATATTCAAATTTTGATATCAGTCATTTCAAACTTATTCTAAAATAGAAAATATTCTATATTTATAATATAAAAAATATTATATGGATTTGTAGAGTTTGAGTTGACTAATTGTTATAATTTCAAATTTTAAACTTCAATACTTAAATTATAATCATTGATTTTTAATATATATATATATATATATATATATTTGATATGAATGACGTGGAGGAGACACTTACCTTATTCTCATGCATTTACGTCATTCTTTAATAATATATATAGAGTTGTAATTTTTCAAATAAATATCGTTGTTAAATCGAAACTCAAACGGAGAATCTCCCAAATAAACAATACAATTTTTTGAATTTGTGTTACACAACTAAGATGCGCATAAAAAGCGAATAACATCGATAGAGTAAAAATATTATGATGAATATAAGACACTTATGTAAACACGAATTAAATATAATAATGATACTGTTTATACATTGTTCTTCGCATTTATACACCCAACATTACTTTTAAATTTAAATCATGATAAATTTATTTAAGTATCATAATTTATATCTTTAAGAGAATTCAAACATCTTATTCAATATTTTCGCACTAAGATTTTGATGGTGTACTCGCGATTAGAAATTGAAGTCTTGTAGACATCAAAAACTTGTGTTCATTTTAACTTTTGATAAAAAGTCCTAATGAAGTTCAATAAAAAGTAAACAAAGTATAAGCAAATGCACTAGCTCATTTCTCGATTTGAATATCAAAAGATCTCGAGTTAAAATTCTATCAATGAGACTTAAGTACTTTTTTATTTTCATTCATTTATTTTTTTATACTAGACCATGAACATTCCTTTGTAATAAAAAAAATATATAAGCAAATGCAATTCTTTCAACTTTCGACATCCAACTCTTTTTCTTGAGGCAGAGCCTCCTCTAAAAAGCGGGATATTTCCGGTGCGTTAGATTAAACAAAATTTAAACTTCTATGCCTATTATTAATTGTCGAGATCACTGTTCAATTTTCATTTTGATAAAATAATTAAGAGATCGTCAAATTTGATTATGACAGATATCAAATTTGAAAAGTTAAAATATTTTTTTAAAATATAATTTTAGATCATTAAATTAAATTCAATAATTTGAATCATCCCTAATAAGTTTATATAACAAAATTATCAAGTAAACTCACAACGTCATAATAAAAATGATTATAATGGGCATTAATCAAGCCCTCCCTTTGAGTTAAAAATACAAAAAATAATAATTTAAACTCTAATAAAGACTATCTTTGATATATTAGTCAAGGATTAGGGGTTCCAGATATTTATGACATAAAAAAAGACAGTGTACTGTACTCATATAACCTTTATGACTAATATAATAAAAGAACATGCAATATCCTTATATATTATTGATATAAGCCGTATTCATACTTTTTTGACCAACAAGTATTCTTAACGTTGGCTATATATAAAATACTATAAAATAAACTACACATTTTGTAATCATGTATTATTTTATGAGGTGTTCAATGTTATAAGTACAAAAGAGTTTATTTTTCATTGTTTTTTCGATTAAAAAGGATCATAAATCTAATAGAAAAAAGATAAATTTAAATCAATTATTATTTACATAAGAAAAGTCGAACCCCAACCCGCGCACAAACTTGGGCAGATTCCTAATTTTAGTAGGATGTCACGATTGTCCCAATTTAAGTAAATTGCACTTGTTTTATATGAGATATTTTGTACTTGGGTTTCTTTACTAAATAATTCATAATCCAATTTTAATGTGGATTATTAAGAACGACAATTCAAGACTATTTCTCGAACAACCGATCATTACGAGTTGAGATGCCGAGTCATATCGATCATTTTTCAGAAGATATTAGTATTTTTTCTCTTTTATATCTTTTTCTGTCTTTATTAAACTCTTATCATTATAATCACTAATATCAAAATTTAACACACGTTAAAAAAAAACTTAACTTGCGATTTATATGGGAACTCGCATGTACTTCTATTTTTACCTATAATAAAGTCATCCAATCTTACACGCAAAAAAGGCACCCAATGTACTAACCTAGGCGGCAATTGTGATTTTTTTTTAACATGGTAAAAAGATATTTAATCTAAATGCGAGAAAAAAAGTAAAATACTGATACTTCTTTAAAAAACAATTTGGTCAATGCTTAAAAGGAAGTTTTCTTTTCCATTTTTATTGAATGGTCCCATCGTGACAAAGTTATTTCTTTTCCTTTTTTTTGAGTTCCATGGGTAGGGAGAGTGTCAAATCTAAAAATTAAACTCTCCTAATCGAATTGGAAAGTCGAATTGAATGGTTAATTAAATTATAATTAGATCGATTCGATCCAATTTTATGAAAATAATATTATTTATAATATTATTAAATATTTATAGCACAAGTAATACTATGTAAAATATAAAGTGTTAATAATATCTCATTAATATTCAAATATTAATTTAAAAGTATTATTTGTTACATTTTAACAAATTAATATTAACCATTACGAACGTTACATGTGGCATAGGATATTGTGAATGCGGAACTATTTTGCTTATATATATATATATATATTAATGGTATTATATTAATTTATTTTACTATAAATCCTTTAGATTATTTCTTTTATTTTACTTTATTTTGTTTTATTATAAACTCCTTTCTTCATTATTTGCAATGAAAACTTTTTTTGTCACATTAACCATTGTATATTTAGAAAAAAAATTAAAGTTTACCCAACCATTTTATTATTGACAACTTATTATTTATTTTTATTTATTTATATATGGTAATGATGATGTATTAATTTAGTTTATTCGAATCAGTCAAACTTCTCTAGACACTATTCCTATTTTTCATTTTTTTCATTTTTTTTTCACTTTCATTTCTTCGCCTCCTGCCTTTTTTATTTTCATTTATTCTCCCTATTAATTATCCTCCCACTATTTGTTTCCTATTTTATTATTTTTTAATTATTTTTTGTCTTCCAGATTTTCTTCTGATTTATCAACTTTTTCACCAAAATACGAGTTTTTTGATAAAAAAAATTGATCATTTTTTTTTATTTATTGGTTCTTCTATTTGCCCGGTTAAAATCGGTTTGATTCAGTTCAAAAGCATTTCGTGGTCAAATCGACTAGTTCGATTTTTATAACAGTAAAATCTACTAGTCTTAAATTAAATTTCAAAAAATATTATTAAGAGATGATTAATTTTAACATTATATATTTCTGATTGAATTAGTCATCTTCAAGCTAAAAAATCTTAATTAAGCTGATTAGATACTAATAGACAAAAAAGTAGTATTGAAAAATTACTACTTTTAGATACCAAAAATAATATTGAGAAATATTTATTTAGTTCAGCTAGAGTTAATTTTTGTTCACAAGATGGAGATAGTTAACATAAAAGAAATACATTTGGATTTAGAAAAGTACTCGTAATTATTCCACCAAAAAAGATCGAGACATAGTTATTAATGAAACAAAGACATGTAAGAAAAATTAATAATAACGCGATATTTTATTTTTTAATTAAAAAAATCAAGTCGATTCCTGCATTTTGGAGTGGAACCCGAGAGAAGGCACATGAAAGAGAATGAGAATAAAACGTAAAATAGGAAAACTATTACAGCAAATCGATGAAGGCCCAAATAGACGGTTGGAATTGAGCCACTGTTTGGCCCATAGAGTTTGGCACTTTTTCGGCCCATTTCAATATTTGATTAATAGTTGGATCAAACATTCAAGGGGGCTAATTTTGTTTCCTAATGTTTACACAAAATATTTATTTTATAAGAAAGAAATAATTAGTTAACCTGCATCGTCTCATATCACAAATTGATAAACCTATTAAAAACAAAAAAAAATAGAGAATAAATATTTATTGGATAGAATAAAAATTAACAAACATAACAATCATAATTCAATTTTCATAGTTCAATTATTCAAATTTTAACATTAAAATTTAATATGAAAATAAAAATTCATGATAAAAAAGTTAAAATAAAAATGAAGATTAAATTTGTTAGTTAAGGCAATTCAATCTCTCATGTCTTAAATAACTTTAATTCAAATACATTTTTTTATAAACTACAACACAATTAAAATTATTTATACAATAAAAATATATATATAAAAGACTTATTAAAATATAAATAAATATGTTGCACCAAAATATTCACTAATGAATATAATTTTTTTGATTATTTTTCTCACTTAAAAATACAAATTACTTAATTATGTAAGAATAAGTTAATGATGATTTTAACTCAAATACTATGCAACAATAAAAATATAACTTAAATAGATAGCTTATGCAATCCTATATATATTTTCGATATGTACAAACTTATATTATTTTGCATAAAATAATGACTATATTAGGCATTTATAAACACGCCACTTATTTCAATGAAAACTAAAAAAATAATAAAATATAAAATTTTCTGAGTTCAAACTCGTTTAAAATAAATAATAATTATTATCTGATAAACCACAATTTCAAAACTATTGCAGATTTAAATTTAAAATTTTGTTAAGTTTTATTTTAAAATAATTATTATATCTTTGGCTGTTTAATTTATTTTTTAATTGTAGAATTTTAGATTATTTAGGTTAGGACTCTTTAAAATAATTATTATTTCTTAAATTTTTATTTCTCCATGGAGAAAATATTGTAAAAAATTTAATTTTTTTTTATAATTTATTTGAGTTATGACTTCTTCTAAACAATTATTAGTTTAGGGTCAATTTTTTTGAATTTACTTTAGTTATGAAGAAAATATTAATAAATTAAATTTTAATCTTTTTACTAATTTGCTTGGAACTCCTTTTGAACAATTATCAGTTTCTTAAAACAATTATTGGTTTAGGATTACAATTTTGAATTTCCTTAATTTACTTCTATTAGGACTCTTAAAAATAATAATTAATTTCTTAACCTTTTATATTTTCGTGGAGAAAATATTCTAAAAACAATAATAAATTAAAATTTTAACCTTTTTAATAATTGACTTGAGGCTCTTTTAAATGATTATTAGTTTATTTATTTTTATTTTTCTAGCTAAAAAAAATAATAATTTAGATTTAGAACTCTTGTATTGTGGTTATTTAAAAATATCTAACACATTACAAATATAATAATTGTTTAGATTAAATTTTTATTAGTAGTTATTGTGCCTAGTTTTTTTTTTAAGTTGAGATTCTTTTAAAATAATTATTATTTATTGAATTTGTCTGTTTACCTTTTAGAATCATTATTTTGATTTTTTTATTGGGACACCTGGCAGAAGACATCATTACTGATATATATAGATCATTATTACCTTAGTTTTTTTCATAGCAAAATATGATATTTAGTTTTTTTAAACATATTAGTTATAATTTTTTAGATTTACAGAAAAAATCCAATAATTATATCAAATTAGAATTTCTTTTCTTGATTACTTGAGTTAGTTTTTTTAAGTGATATTTTGTTCCTACCCTTTTTAGTATTGTTCTAGTGGAAATTAATTCAAAAGTAATAAAAAATTATTTTTCTTAAGTTCTTTAATTAAATTCTTTATAAATAATTCTTATTTTCTTTAGGGCTCTTACTTTATATGAATAATTAATTATTTGAATTAGGTGTGATGTGATTCTTAAGTTACTTGAATTAGGATTTTTTGTAAATAATTCTTATTTTGTTAATTTTATTAGGGCTCTTATTTTTATAAATAATTAGTTACTTAAATTAGATGTGATGTGGTATTAGATTGTTCACCTTTTATATGTAGAGAAAATATAAAATAAAATTTTATTCATTTTCATTACTAAAAAAATTTAATAATTTTATTTTCTAAAAAAATTATGGATGCAACACGTGACATAAAACATTGTGAATGTTACACGTGGCATAAGATATAGTGGATGCTATATGTGACATGGAACTATTTTGCTTATATATATATATATATATATGATATTATATTAATTTATTTCACTATAAATCATTTAGATTATTTCTTCTATTTTACTTTATTTTGTTTAACTATAAATCATTTCTTCATTATTTGCAATGGAAACTTTTTTTATCACATTAACCATTATATATTTAGAAAAAAATATTAAGGTTTACCCAACCATTTTATTATTGACAACTTATTGTTTATTTTTATTTATTTATATATGGTAATGATGATGTATTAATTTAGTTTATTCAAATCAGTCAAACTTCTCTATTATTTACTAGACACTATTCCTATTTTCATCTTTTTCTTCTTTTTTCATTTTCATTTTTTCGCCTCCTTCCTTTTTTATTTTCATTTATTCTCCCTATTAATTCTCCTCCCATTATTTGTTTCCTATTTTTATTATTTTCTATTATTGTTTTTATTATTTTTTCTCTTCCAAATTTTCCTCTAATTTATCAACTTTTTCACCGAAATACGAGTTTTTTGATAAAAAAAATTGACCAACTTTTTTATTTATTGGTTCTTCTATTTTGCCCGGTTAAAACTGTTTTGATTCAGTTCAAAAGCATTTCGTGGTCAAATCGGCTAGTTCGATTTTTATAACAGTGAAAACTACTAGTCTTAAATTAAATTTCAAAAAAAATATTATTAAGAGATGATTAATTTTAACATTATATATTTCTGATTGAATTAGTCATCTTCAAGCTAAAAAATCTTAATTAAGCTGATTAGATACTAATAGACAACAAAGTAGTATTGAAAAATTACTACTTTTAGATACCAAAAATAATATTGAGAAATATTTATTTAGTTCAGCTAGAGTTAATTTTTGTTCACAAGATGGAGATAGTTAACATAAAAGAAATACATTTGGATTTACGAAAAGTACTCGTAATTATTCCACCAGAAAAGATCGAGACATATTTATTAATGAAAGAAAGACAAGTAAGAAAAATTAATAATAACGCAATATTTTATTTTTTTAATTAAAAAAAAAAATCAAGTCGATTCCTGCATTTTGGAGTGGAACCCGAGAGAAGGCACCTAAAAGAGAATGAGAATAAAACGTAAAATAGGAAAACTATTACAGCAAATCGATGAAGGCCCAAATAAACGGTTGGAATTGAGCCACTGTTTGGGCCATAGAGTTTGGCACATTTTCGGCCCATTTCAATATTTGATTAATAATTGGATCAAACATTCAAAGGGGCTAATTTTGTTTCCTAATGTTTAGATGCACAAAATAATCTAAACGATAAGTATATCATATTTAAAAGCTCAGCATGATTAGTAAGATAAATAGATGCAGTATGATTCCATTATTCATAAAATCATTGTTTAAAAATAAGATCGGACGGATACCGACGTGCCAATTGGATTAACATGATTTATAAAATAATATTAGTTATAATAAGTGAATGATGAAAATATGAATAAGATAATTCAACTATTTTAGTAAATTTCATATTATCATTAAATATCAATTTTAAAATGCAATCTTATTTTTTAAGTATGTTACTAATTATAATAATTTTATGCTTATATGTTTACCTAATTCATGATTACTTTTCTTTCTCCTGCATTTTTTTTCTCTTTTGTTTTCCCGTCAACATAATTTCTTTCATCTTCTTCATTTCCTCTTCTTGACATATTTCCTTTTGTCAAGTTTACCTTTTGATTTTGTTTCTAGTTCACTATAAAAAAAGTTCTTATTCTTTTTTTCGCTTAAAAATATAAAAATACTGGATTGAATATTAAATTCATTTTTGTTTTAGGTGAGAATACTATTACGATCACACGTAACTTCATAAATAAAATTAGTTAACCCAGATTAACGAACATGTCAAGCATTATTTTTATCAGTACAATGTCAATTTTTTAAATTATCTAATTTTAATTTTATGATTATAATTTAGGAATTAATAAAAATATGGTCTATTTAAGTAGGGTACACAATGTACCTTATCATCTAGAACGTTAGGTCTTAAATTTATATTTGACAAAAATAAATAAAAAATATATACATTAAATAAACTATTTATTTTTAATTATATATTTAAAATTTAATAATTCAAATAATATAATGCACAGTATGCCCTACTTAAATATGATACATCTCTATCAAACTCTATAATTTATTATTAACATTTATTACTTTACACTTATATATATAATTTAAAATTTGAAAAAGTCAATTGATACATTCATTTTTCTTTTCTAATATCATTAATTGTTATAAGGTAGTTTACCCGTAACTTTAGCACGTATAGTGTATTATATAATAAGTTTTCCACATATATCTATATGTTTATCTACGACAACAGTCCTCAAAATGGGATGTAAACTGGCAACAGTGCATCAAGGATTTCACCAAGATGGAATCAAGCGCGATGCTCATTGAACTTTTGCGGAAGATTACTCCAATTGATTTATGGACAATAATTATATTTATCCAATAATAATAATTGAATTTGTTACGAAGTAAGCATACCCTGTGCGTTAATCCTGCACTAATATTTCTTTTCTTATAATGAATTTGTATATCAAAATGTTCATAATTGACTGATTTTTTTTTCCTTTTAGGTGCCATGTCTCCTTCCTGAAAAAACTTAGAAAAGAATCTTCTGTTGGTTAATTTTGAAATTTGGCATCAATCTTGCTAACGTTCCATTTAAATCTGACTTTTTGTGTGATATATAATAATAATAATAATGGTAAAATGTGTATACAATATTTTATATTATAATATAATCCACTATTCATATTTATATATAAATATGTTAATGCGAACATATGTTCATAGACCTATATTAGTATTATAGACCTGCATTTGTAAGCTTACAAAGAAATGTGAAAAAGAGTGGATTACTCTAATTTACAATGTTGCACACTTAGTGTTTACTCGAGATGAAGCATCCTCTATGTGTTTTACAATGAACCACTCATATGATTAATCATTCATTTTAAATTTATGGATCATATGAAAATAATCCAAAATTACCTAACTATATAGAATATAATATGATTTTAAATTATTTTAATTTAAACTATAATAAAATAGACGATTAATCATATGAGTGTTTTAATATAAAATATATGAAGGGTGTTTCACCTTCACACACACACACGCGCGCGCGCGCGCGCACACACACACACATATATATATATATATATATATATATATAACTTTGAATTTATGGATTATGCAGAGTTTACTAGAGTTTTCTTATATAATTAGCATAATTATATCTTAAAATTGATGAGAGCTAATCATTTCGAATTTGATGTTAATTTGATGAGAGAAATATCGTTCTACTTTTTATATCGATTTTGAATTAGTCATCCTAGACATCAAACATCATGTGCGAATATCCAAGAATGATGCTATCTTATTTGCAAAGTAGATAAATCATTTTAACACAAAAAATGAAAAAAAAATTCACTAGTGGTTGAAACATTAAAAGGACGAATTTGTAAAAACTATAAAAAAACTCACTTTTTTTTAGTGATTGTATTACTTTGATCTCAATTCTACTTAATTCTTTTTACTAACATGACAGACCAGACACAAAATTGATAGGAAACAAGTATAGGTTTAGAGTTAGAAGGGCAAGCCTCCAGTGTTTTATCGTAATATATTATTAATACCAAAAATAATAATTTTTTCTTATATTCGAATCTTTCAAATATTCATTTAGTTAATTAACAACATATTTAAAATTTGAAATTATTTTCTATTTTATTACATAAATACATTGTCATATTAAATGTTTTCTCCTTATAGTTTAGATATTGAATTTCATATTAAAGCACTAAATTAATAATATAGTTAAAATGAATTTTCTTTATTTTAATTCAAGTATTAATAAAATTAAAATTTGGTTACTGATAGAGCGCAATGACATCGTATGATCCATGTAGCCGACCTCACCTAGTGGGATAAGACTTTGTTATTATTTTATTAATAAAATTAAGAGAAGTATCTTATCTTCAATTGCAGTATCAAATCCAGATTAAGAGCTTGAAATACTACCACCTTCATTTCTTTACTCTCTCTCTCTCTCTCTCTCTCTCTCTCTCTCTCTCTCTCTCTACATATATATATATATATGTATGTATATATAATATTACATAAATATATTTTAGAATTTGAGAAAATGACATTAATAGTGTAAACCTAATGCTACATATAACATTTACATGTAAATTTGGGAGCTACATGTACATACTTATCTGTATATTAATATATCAAAAAAATTCCCCTACTTTCTACTATAAGTGGCTCCATCCCTGTCTACTAGGCTTTGATTCTTTTATAACATTGGAAGAGAAAAAATAATCTACAACAGGCATTTCCACTATTCATTATTTGTGATAAGCCTGCATTAAATACTAAGATATAATATATCCTTGTTATGGGTGATAGCATATTTATTATATCCACGTGTCTATGAGACAACGTAGGAAGTTGCCTTATTCAATTGTTTAATCCGAGAAGGATACTAATTAAGATCAAAATTAAATTGCAATGTCTACAATGGCAACCATGAGGACAAATTTACAAGTCCTTTTGGAGTCCTTGTTGTACCTTCACAATTTCCTCTTCTTAGCTACCCACTTCAACATGTTGGTGTGGGTGATGCCATTTCACAGTTGGCACATTTTGGTTACAATAATTGATACCAAAACATTAATGAAACGTTGACGCATTTTCGTCCTCAAAAAAGAAAAAAAAATCCTCCTTCATCTCTCTCTCTCTCTCTCTCTCTCTCTCTCTCTCTNATATATATATATATATATATATATATAAATATAAGCATCAATTTCATTAATATCATTTTATATACAATTGATTTATTCTTAAAACATCTGATTCCTATTATTGATGTTAAATTGAATATACTATCAATAATTCTAAAATATTAAGTTTATAAAAAAATAACGCCTTTATATTTACATTTTTGACATTCTTTATATGTGAGTCGTTAATAATTTTGACACGATCCAAAATTCAATATGTGAACAATCAAGAGAAATTTTTTTTTTCAGATGAATAAATTTGAGATTTGAACTCAGAACCTTTTACTCATGTTAAATTAAATATGCTATTAAAATCTTAAAATCTTAAGTCTATAAAAAAATAATATCTTTATATTTATATTTTTTTTATAATTGAGCATTCTCAAATGCACGTTCCTCAATTATCAGATGAAATCAGAAGAGTCAAAATACATTCTGAAGGAAAAAAAAAACAACTGGTGGAGAGTAACGTGCAGCTAAATTCCTACAATCAAATGACTTCTGATTGCAAAAGAGAACGAACTCATGATAAGCAACATTCTGAATTGTTACAGTGAATTTGATTCCCGAATGCTTGAATGTTGCTGGGTGATAGAATACAAGACTTGAGAGGCAAAGAACATAACACTGAAGGAGTACACCAATATTGCATTGTACAAATGTTGGACTAGAATGAGGCATGGGTCCATAGCAAAAGTATGTTTTGCAAAATGAAAGAGGGGAAGTAGCTGTAAAAGGCTGGATTCTTTTACTGCACCGCACACCCCCCTTTTTCAATAATTATGTGAGCCTGCCCTCCATGATGAATGCAGGCATTGAGTGACTGCTGCCTCTGCCTGAAGCCCTGACTGTCTCATTGAAAGTTGGAAGGCATTATGAACAACATCAGAAGTAGAGTGAAGTTGTGATGTAACTAGAGCAAAATGACTGTCTTTGTTCTCAATTAAGAAAAAAATCAGAATGGCACATCTAAAGAAACAGAAGAAGTAAATGGCATCATTCAATGTAAAAATAGGAATCTGAGAGGAAAAGAAAGTGTTGAAGTATCACCTATTTGGATTGAAAGCAAAACCAAGTGGTTCTTTAATTCTCCGCCTCTTGCTACTTTGTAAGCTGCTGATGTGAAGTAAATTCACATTAATTGCATTGGCTAATTCAACTATGAAAAGCTGACACGAGTCTGAGTGCTGCTGAAAAGTTTGTGCTAAATGCTTGGTCTGATATCGTAATTGACATGGGACCATTAGTTGTAGTTGCTACATTAATGAACACTCTGCAGCAACATCAGATCAGATACTTGGAGATTTTCTGAGTTTGATCATGATGCCTCTAATCTTGATCTAGTGTTGGATGCACCAGAAGGTTAGGCTAAGGATGAGTGAATTATGGGTAGCAACCTTTCGTAAAGGATTAACATTCAAGAGGATGAAAGCATACTTGTCTGAATTAAACTATATGATGAATGAGGATTCTGATGAGTTATATATGAGACTCCATATTGTTTTCAGATACCAGAAAACAGTAGAATTCAATATCATGCCTCTCCTTTTACTAATCGAAAAAAAGAAAAACAGTAGAATTCATCTAATTTTCTTCTGAAAAGAAATCGATTGAGATGTGCAAAACATTAACCCAAATAAGGGTGATATGGAACTCTTTTCTCCAGTTGTATTAAGAATCTATACTTGTAATTGCAGATTATGAACTTAATTTAGCCTGACTAGAAAAACTCAAAGGTTGGCGGGCAATTTGACATTCACCGAAATTTGAGAAGTACTAACGTGAGAATGTGAAAATAGAGTTTAAACACGTCTTTTCCGCGAATCTAATAGCTCAAGAAATGTTTAGTAAATAATCTATATGTATAGTCTGCCATTTCTTTTGCTAATAGATAACTACCTTTTATTTTTTAAATGAGTCATGTAGTTCTCTGTAAATGAGAAATAAATTGTATGTGACTGTTGAGATTTTGCACAATCATATTATCCTCCTATATGTGAATGATATATATGGAAACAAACGTAATATTTTATTTCAGTTGCATTGTATACAGTGATTGGGTTTGTGTCACTACAAAATAATTTGCTGAATAAATTAAATTTTGAAGAAAGTGCTTGCTTCGATAACAAAAGACACATTAAAATTTTCCTTATTACAAAACTTTGTATAGTTTCTTGATCAATTGATGTAATATTTTCCATTAATAAGGATTTTCTGGTGGACAAATATTTAGAAAATAAAAATCCAAATAAACGTAACATAAAAAGTAATTTGTTCACGTTTTCTAAGTCCAAAAATTAAAGATATTTTCTCTCTAGGAAATTGTGAAAAAAGTACTTTTTCCCCTTTTGACATCCACAAAAACGGACGATATCGCTATTTGAGTGTGTTAAATCTCATTCGGCAGCTTAAATGTCAAAATCGATTTCCTTTTCATTTTGTTGGTAAATTTGCAATTTTGATAACGACCATAAGTCCTTAAATTTTTTTGAGAGGGATATGTCCTTATTTATGATAATGAACACCTAATCATGATAGTGAAATTTTGTAGCTCTTATGTAAAATAACTAACGTGAGCAAAATGGAAAGAAAAATTTTCGGCAACCATTTTCTAGTAGGAAACTACACCTCCAATTTCCTAAAATAATTTAATTAATGAGATTCCATTTCTTCAAAACTTATTATGCATATATATATATATATATATATATATATATGTTAACTAGCTTAAGTTGTTAGGCTTCTTTTGCTAATAGATAACTAGCTTTTATTTTTAATTCATGAGATTCCGTTTCTTCAAAATTTATTATGCATATTACTATGATATATATAAGTAATCAAAGATTAATTTTATATGATCAAGATATGAAGCATGTCGTGAATTTACGTGTAACTATTTTTTCACTATTTAAGATGCATTTAAATTTATATGAGTCATTAAGTTCAAAGATAAAAGGTCAAAAATAATTTCATTGAACAAAACACATGATCAAGAGCTTAGACTATGAACTCAAATCAAATAATTTTTTAATTGTACTGTTATAATATATAACTTAGCCTTCTCTATCTTTTTTCCCGTTTAATATCCAATATACATACCGATATATTTTTTTTTAAATGACAATATTAAGGATGATTGATATAGATACGAATGTTTGTGTATAAATTGGGGAATAAACGTTTATTCGTGCTTATACTCCAACCAAACCAAAGGCTTCATCAGCTGATGAACAATCAACAAGAAAAGCTTAGGATTCATCCAGCCAAACGAACTTTGCTTGTTATCACGAGTGAAAAGTATTAGAAGCAACCTTCTGTTAGCAAAATCGATTAATAAAGTGACTAGATCATGGCCATTTTCACAATTATAAAAGGACTAACTATTACCAAGAAGCCCGAGCTAAAATGTGAAGGTTAATAGTTTTATATTCGAATTTCGATAGATATATCTCATAAGAGAGGACACGCTTCTTTCAAATAGACTTATTCATCAACTAATAACTCTACTTATGTGTGAATATATTACTACTTAGACATTTTAACCAACAAACTAGAGTTCGTAGATGCTACTAGCTATTTAATCTGTTTTAATATGCTTTCCTAGTGCACATCAATTTTACATGGTGAATTTGAATGAAAAAAAACCTTACAACTATTTATTATATATGGTTCATTCTATGTTTCCGACGACCTCCGTTATGAAATACTTATAGAAATACTTCACCCAACGAGGCTGAAGGAGACAACAGAAGCAAAGAGCGACTTGAAGATTACTTTCATGCATGTCCCCAAGCAAGCAAGCTAAGCATGCATGTGCCTCATTAGGTATCCGCCAAATATACAGAAAGGCAGAACCTGCTGGCTGACAGATTGGTAATAGAGGCAGGAGAAAGAAGGTGGTGGAGGTGAGCATCCCCCAAAGCTGATGATGCCAACTGGTTTGAATGAGTTGAAACTTGAACAAAGGGCTCTTTATTCTGAGCTAAGATGACCTTTGTTTTCTTCTTCCCACAAAGATATACACAGGTGCATTAATCCCATCCATGCCCCCTCCCACACACACACACATTAATTACTCGAGTTTTTTGGAGATGGACAGAGCTGCTTGCCTCAGCCTGCCTCTTGGCTGCATTGTACTGCCACTTGGTACATTTGTCTCAAGATTGGGTTAAATGATTTCTTCTGGTGTGCATTGGAAATTAGCATCTATTAACTACACATGAACCAACTGCTTGGTGCAGTTAGGTAAGGTACATAAGCAAGTATCTAACAGGGCATATGCAATTTATTAAGAAAGATCTAGTGTGTCAGTCACAGGTCCGGGTACTGTTCATTTCCAGGTCCATTATGATAATGAAGGCTCACAACATGCTTATTTATCTTGCATTATTTTAATAGTGGGTAACTTCATAGTGGCAGAAACCATCATCAAGTAAAATAATAACTAATCAAGATCATTCATTGCTTAGGTAGATGGTCGCCGTCTCGTTGCGGAATACAAACGAACAGCTGGAACATCGCTATCAGCGGCCACCACCAACTTGGCCGGCATTACCATGGCCACGGGTGGAGCGAGGGAGGGAGGGCTTCATTCATCTCAACCAACCAGCTAATGAATGGGTCCAGTCCACGGGCACATACTGCTCATGCCGCTTCCATCACACTCTTCCCTCTCTCTCTCTCTCTCTCTCTCTCTCTCTCCCCACTTGTCACAAGATTTTTTTCCCTACTTTTCCATTCTCTTTTGTCCTCTTAATGATTGGAAATCTTCAGCTTCTAAATTACAAGGGATTTGCACGAAAATCGCAATTAGGGAGGGTATGTCCGACCATTAGGTTTGATCAGAAGTTGTTTCAAATAGAAACTAATCACATCTCTCCAGCATGCAAGTATTGGAATTTTGTGTCTATTAGAACCAGGGGATGGAGGACCACCACCAGCACACAACACATCGAGTCGAGTCTCCTCGACGACTCGCAACGAGCAAAGAAAACACTACAATGCATACCTCAATTGAAAGGCACAAATCAACAGCACAGCCATTATTTTTTCTATCTCCATCCACCTCGGTGCTGTTCCAGACACTTCTCTAATCCTTTCACTTGCATACTTCTTATTCTTATATATATAATATACCTGACACTGATCAGCTTGTCATCGGCCAACAGCAGAACATGATTTTTCCAAGCTTCGCTGAGGCAAGGAATGAGATCAGCTGAGGATACTACCGCATCAAAAGATTAATGATCAATTTTACGATCCATCTCTTCAAGCTTTCTACTTGCCATATATCACCCACCACCAGCTTTACACTTTTTGGTGACACAAGGAAGAAAAAAAGAAAGGAATAATAGAATTGATTGGAGGAACTGTAACATTTGAGCAAACCATTAAAAAAGACAATGTAGAAGCCTAAAGAGGTGTCACCATCCACAAAATCTACCGACGCTCCCCCCCTCCCTTGGAACTTTCTGTCCATAATTCATGGCTAATAGACACATTAACCACTAAACTAATTTCACATTTGTTCACATTATTTTAGCCATCATATAACTTGGAATCAAAAGTGTATGAGAAAGGAGAGAGAATTAGGACTTGGGGGCGGTAGTTCGAAGGCGCTTTGTTTGCCACTCAAACACGAACACAAACACAAACACATCACACTCTACTAACAGCAATCATCTACTCACTGTTACAGACGTAACGTATTGTGGTTTACTTGGTATTAATCAGAGAGTAATCTAAAAAAAGCAGAAATTTCTCTATTTCCAAGGATTAACCAATGATATTAATCTCTTGTGCTAATTAAAAGTTGCGAAAAGCTCCCACCACGTCGAACTCCTACAATGGAGTTTAGTTGGCGACCACGAAGAAACAGAGACGGCAATGGTTTTTAAGTTACCACGTTATGGAGTTTAAACTTGGTGCAGGAGACAACATAGAATAATTAGAAGTTGGAACAAATTGAATATTTCTGTTTTTTTTTCTCTCTTTTATTTTTTGGAGGCAGCAACAAATAGAATAGCATACAAATCGCCTCGTAACAAAAGAAAAAAAAGAAATGAAATAAAGAGAACCAACTACTAATCACTGCATATTAAACTGTAAAAAATAAGAAAACTCAAAAAAGTGGATTCGGTGAAAGAAGAAAAAAAAAGTAAAAAAAAATATGGAGAGGACGCCGATGAGAGGAGCTGGTGAGTTACCGGAAGATGCTGGTCACGTCGGAGGCCGGGCCGTAGAGGTCATAGGGGGCCCAAAGGTGGTCCAATGGGCACGGCCGGTTCAAGTCCAGCCGGACCCACGGCTTGCCGGAGCCACTCCAGTGGAGGAGGCTCACCGGCCCCGGGTGGAGGTCGCGGCAGCTGCCCCTCACGTTGTCGCCGCCCAGCCCGTGCTGGTTCCACCGGTGCTCGATTGGCGCCACGTTCCCGGCGAACACCAGCAGGAACGGCGGTAGAGAGCCCAGCTCGTAGATCCGCCCGTCGCCAGCGACGTCTCCGTTGGTGCCCGTCCCGGCCTTCTGGACCTCCATCCACCGCTCGATGCGCCGCGTGTACCCGGCCCTTCGCCACCGCGCGAGGTCGAGCACCATTACGCCGGTGTTGAAGTAGCACGGGCGCCGGCCGGTGAAAGTCGAGGCGAGGCGCTGGTCCGACCAGAACCGCGGCGTGAAGTACTTGGTGAAGTTGGCGTGGCAGTACTCCGGCGCCCCCNTTCTCGGGGCACCGGGCGTGGGTGAGCACCGAGTGCACGGCGGCGATCGACCCGCGGAGGTACTCCTCATCCAGCGTTATCGCGATGTGCACCAACGACGCGTCGCACGCCGACGTCCTGTCTCCGCCCGGCGCTTCGCAATCGACCGCATTGCGGAACCGCGGCGCCTGCCGGAACCCGAATCGGCCACCAGAAGAGAT
This sequence comes from Pontederia paniculata, assembly GCA_001647135.1. Taxonomy (NCBI): domain Eukaryota; kingdom Viridiplantae; phylum Streptophyta; class Magnoliopsida; order Commelinales; family Pontederiaceae; genus Pontederia; species Pontederia paniculata. The sequence goes on from LTAE01000608.1 coordinate 83,971, forward strand.
GCCATTGGCGGAGAGGCGGTTGGGAGCGTTGTATGCCCCAGCGACCCGGAGGTTGTGGTGGGACGAGCGAATGGCCTCGGCGGGAGGGAAGGACTGCAGGGAGGGGGAAAGCACGACCATCACCATTGCGGCGGAGAAGAACCCGGAGAGTCGCATGATCCACAACATGGCTCCTCGCCGGCGACCGCCTTCGACGACCACGGCGCACTTCCGGCGGCGGCGAGAGCGGCCTCGTATCCCGAGGCCGAAGGGGTCGGCGAGGCGCGCGAGGGCGGAGACCGCGAGGAGCTCTCGGGTTCCCTTGATCCCCGCCAGAGCGCGCGGCCGAGGCGGATCGAAGCCTTCGGGGATTCAACAGCGGCCGGGCAATCGAAATCTGTAGGAGGGCATTCAGAAGCGGGAATCAGATGCCGTGGCCGCGAAGCGATCGCCGGCGGACGCCAAGAACCCCAAAAGCGAACAGGAATCCATGCGAGAGGAAGAGGCCACGAAGGAGAGCAAGAAAGCGTCGAGGTGCCGAAGCGGTGAGATCACCACCACCCCCACCACTCGCGGTACGGTCCTCCGCCCCCCTCTCGTCCTCTTCCTTGTTCCTTATTCTCCTCCCCCTTCGTCCTCTTCTTCTTTTATCTTCCTGCTGCGGACGATGAGACGAGAACGCAAGCGGCAGCAGGAGATTAAAAACGATACGATTTTTTTTCGCAATTAATATATTAATAATTAATTAATTTAGTTATAGCCCCATAATTAATTATACCGACCTTTGCTTAATAAACACGGCCCGGGACATTGTAAATAAAAAAATCAATGGAGAAAACCGTTCCTTATATTACTTTAATTATATATAAATAAATTTTATAAATTATGTGATAGTTTAATCATGTGGATTAATTAATCAAATAAAATAACTTGTGTTACATAATAATAAATATATAAATTATTGTTTTATATAAAGGAAATTGGGGAATAGAATTTGGTGAATAGGTATATAAATTGAAGTTACTTTATGTCTATTGGTATGTTGTGTAAACTGCAGTAATTTCCGAAAGAAATTAAAAATGGATCTAAAACTCATTAATTAGTCCTGAAGAGGGGGCCTTGATTGATTTAATGTGGGTGGTACAAAATTAGCAGCTTTTGCCGGTTTTTTTTATGGCCTTGCCTAATTAATTATTAAATCTGTTTTTTAAAAAAGGAAACTTAGATACGTCTGGCAACATCCGGCGGCTTGCCTTCGAACCATGGATGCATTTTACAAAGCAAATAGATAATTATTAAAATTAATTAAAATTGCTAATAAACAATTTCCGGATATAACATCGTAGCCTTCGTGTTTTGGCTAATTTATTTAGGACTAATCGGACGTGATTAAGGATCGGTCTAATCCCGAGTCAGTCACAAATCAGGTTGGTCCTTGCACAAAATTGTAATCGAAGAAAAACCAATTTGCCCGATAAAAAATTAATCCAAGTAGTTTAGGTTTTAAATGAAGATGAAAAATTGAAACAAAAGAAAATTAATTATTACAGAAAGAAATGGGAGAAAAACCCCCTCGAGCTTTATTTTCCTTTTATCTATAATTTGAGTAATTATTTCGTCTTATTTATAATCTTGACCTGTGATTCCTATGACTTTTACGAAGAAAAAAGAATAAGGGTTGTTTGAAAATTTGATCTTTTTTTTTGACGTTTCCAAAAATTGTTGTAAGATATTTTTTTTTCGACGTAAGAAGATTCTTATGTTCTTTTTATTATGTCTCTAAATACATTATAATTATAAAAGAAATAAAAGAGAGGCAGAAGAAAAAAATATATTAAAATATATAGAGATAAAGTTAAATAATTATTTTACGATAATTTTCATTTAATATGTTATATTTTTATTCATATTAATACACATTTATAAATGTTTTTTAATAAAAACTATTATGATGTAATAATTAAATATTTGAAAAATACATAAAATCTAAATAGGATCTTAAATGGTAAGTACGTATTAGAAAAAATATTGGCTTTATATATATGCATAGGGAACCAAAAAAGGAAATATGAAAAAGAGGAGGGAAAAAGAAAGGAAACGAGGAAATTAAGCAAAGGCGTAGAAAAAGGGATAAAAAGACAGTAGCAGAACAAAAGTGTAGTGATAAAATATATTATTATAATATTATAAATATTCTTTTATAGTTTTAAATTACTACAGAATATTGATATTTAAAAAATTTAGCTCGACCAACTAAAAACCGATGGAGTCATTTGAATGGTTAAACAAGTGACAACATAGTTTCATGACAGGTTCAATCCAAAATGATCCAAAATATCGTAGGTGGAAATAGGAGTGTAAAAAAAAATACTTATTCAATATTAAAAATCGAATAAAAAATATAAATTAAAAAGCTGAATAGATTTTCAATATTTGCATAAAACAAAATAAAAAGGATAAACTACAGCCTCGCTCGAACAAAAAATATAACCCACCAAAGGGGGAGTTTTGTTTTTCATTTTTACTTTTTTTATTTATTTTCTCATTAGGTTAAAAGTCATATTTTTTATTTATCGACACATAATTTCTACTGTTTAATATTCTATTGGATGATGGAACTCATATATTATATAGTTAAAATAAAAATTTTGATGAATAGTTCCGTTTTTTATTGATTCAAATAATTTTTTTTTGGCAAGAATTCAGATAATGTTTGGACGGGTTCTTATGTTCATGCAGAATTGGAAACATTACTTATAGGAAAAAAATAGTAATAAAAATATGAATTGACGTTTAAATAATTATATACGGGCGTAGTTTTGGACGGTTATTACTGTTAGGAATTGGATAATTACCCATGAGGGCGGGTCGTTGCCAGGCTGGCAGCAGCCCATCGGCCGAGACGAGCGGGTCCCGTTCCTTTCCTTCTGCAGACGTGGACGTCATCGTGGGCCCTTCGATTGGCGGACGGCCTCGATTGGTTCTCTCTCGTGATGCGTGCTCCTCGTATTCGCGAGAAGGGAGATCCGCCAGCACGGCTTCGGCGGGAACGAGCGCTTTCCAGACTCGTCGCGGATCGGGTCCAAGCGTGCGATCTTGCAGTGGTGGCTGTGCTTTTGACACGTGTACTTTGCGATTGGAGCTGCGGATGAGATGTCATGTGCGCGGTAGCGACTAAAACGGCAGTGCCGAAAGAAATGAGAAAAGAAAACGTTGCCGTTTTAACGACGTCAAGTCAACTTACGTTATAAAACGATTAGAATAACTTTAACTAACAACCACATATACTTTTTCTCTATTTTTTTACATACGTTTTTCCAATAAAAAAATAGTGTTTGCTGTTTTTTTTCCTTTCTTTTGCAAATATACAGAAAATTGAATTGTTTATTTTGTCTATTTTATTCAACGTTAAAAAGTCTTATAAGTGTAAGACACGAACGTTCATTTCTGGTTTGGGCGATAAAGGTATAAAATATAAGAGCTGAATTTTAGATATCGAACTGAATATAGTTCTTGTGTGCATGGGCTAATTTTTTTTTAAAAAAAAATATGTGTGATGAATAATTGTTTTCTTAGCTAAGATTAACTTGCGGGCATACACATGTAAATTAGTAGTGGATTTACATAAATTTACAATTTAATTATATGTAAGATTGTTTTTTTAAGTCTGAAATTAATGTGATATTCCATGCTCATGAAACATTATTTAGTGGCATGAAATACTCAATAGCTAGCCATCAATATGGTAACGGTATATGAATGTGGCTTAATTTGAAATGTGAATATCTGAATTTTGACTTGACTTTTTCTTTATGCATTATATGTGCAGTTGTTATTTTCTTGAATGTATAAGTCTGCAAATGGCAACCAGTTTACTGGATGGATTCTTAGTTTAGTTGCATTTTTGGCACTCCAATGGGTTGAATTCTTTGTGTTGCTTTAATTTGATATGAGATGGTTTGATGAATATATGTAGTCAAAATCCATTTGTGCTAATTAACCAAGTCAATGGTGTGGATTTAGAATTTATTCTTGAAGAAAAATGTAGCTTAGTTAATTGATATGTTTTTTGTTTTTGTCATTAATTAAGTTGTGGTTCAAATAAAACTACTATTCCATTGGATCCAGCAACTACTCCATTAGATCTGCAAAATTACATGCATTCTATGCATGAATGTATTCCATGTGGAGGACATGTGCATTAGTTGGAACATCAAGGAGTCCATATTCTAAAATCACCATTTATTCTTCTTTCAAAATAAAAGAACAAAACAATAAAAGATAAATTCATATACTCATACTAAAAAATGTCGAACAGATATCGAACTCATGATTGGTCACAAAGAAGCTTCTGGTCACTTAAGTAAGATGATATGCTTTGCCACTTTGGTGAAATATTCGGATATGGGCCATATGGCTAATAATATTCTTTTATTTTCTTTAAAATAGAGGGAATGAGAATACATATTTCGATATCATAATTTATTAATTAAATACTAAATAGGAAAATATACTAATGATCTTGAAAATATAAATTATAAATATATTAAACAATACTAAAAATAGTTTGGTCCATCTTCATAGCATGTGATTTGAGGCAAAGGACGATCTCTAACTGATACGAAAAATTCAAAAATAATAAAAATACAATAAATATACTGATCGCATAAATAATAAAAAAGATATATGCTTGCACATGTTTAAGATATCACATCCTAGACATAATACATCATTAAATTCTATATGTGCATAAATTTGATTCAACATGACATAGTAATAAAACATGATCCCCTAATTTTCTAATATGTATGATCTTATCTTATATTGTCTCAACTATTGAAGTTCATATTTTAATTTGATGTTATCTATGATAAAATCAGTTTATGTACACTTTGAACTTTCTAATCCAATAGATTAAATCAAGTCATCATAGAAATGACACTTTTGTTTCATCACTTTATTATTACAAATTAACCAAAACATTCAACCAACCCTAAATCAATCTAAAATTAATATGCCTTAAAATGCAATTCCTAAACTGTTGACGCTTAATCAAGTCCAACTAGCAGACCACACAATTTAAAATTCTCAAACAAGTAATTTTGATTGTGACATGAATTTAGAAAGATAAAAAATTGATTACACTAGACAATGGATAATTAATTTTCATAATCACCACACAAAGAAAAAAAATATTAAAAATAAACAATCATGCAATGGAAAATGATTTATTAATAAAGATCTAACCTAATATAGGGTCCAACAAAATGCTCTAATATAAATCAATTTTATAAGATCAGAAATTAACACTAAATATATGAGAAGTTCATCTTAAAACAAGGAAAAAATAATTAAAAACTAACTTTCAACAATTGATCAGTAGTATACTTTCTCCTGAATGCAGTGCACTCTATTTCTTTCTTGAGTATTGATCTTAATCACAGAAAAAAAAAATATTTAGCATCTATATATAGCATCCAACATCCCCAAGATAATGTTCTTATAATTTTATTTATAAAGTTGAGCGTTATTCTAATTTTCAAGATTTAATTCCATTTTATTTTTATAAAAAATAATAAAAATATCATCTTATTTTGAGATCAAATCAAGAATTTAAACCTGGTTTGAGAAACTATTTGAATTCAACTTTTACGAAATATAATCTCATGATCATGAGTGCCTATATTATGATGGTCTAAGAATATAATTTCACGGTCTGACTACAATTAAGTCTTCAATAGTTTAAATCATCACAATACGTGAATAATATTTCAAGATCGTGATCAATAGTATCTTATTCTTGTTCATGATCGCGAAGTTGAATTCATGGTTCGTGACTTACTAACTCCACATGTTTGATATGCTCTTCACGTCTTGTGAACATCAAATCTTCAATTGATCAACTCTCCCTCTCATTTATTTTTTCAACAGTATGTTCGTGATCATCTGGTTTCATGACCGTGATATGTTACCTCACGATCGCGATGATTTTTTTCTTCAGTCATAGTCGTGACATGGCCTGTCAAAGACACGACTAATTTTTTTTAAATATTTTCCTTAGAAATTGATCTTCAACTATTTTATTATTTCCTTTCGCCTTCTCACCCTTTATCTGAAAAAATACAAACAAAAAAATGAGTAAATATTGACTCAATAAAATTAAAGTAAAAAAAAAAAACTAAAAACAATATGCATATCATAATCAAATGAGTCAAAATTAATTAAATATGTTATATAAAAATATGTTAAAATCTACCTTCATCATTGACCTACCTTGATTTTTATCGATTACTCAAGAATCATGATATGTTGATATAAATGATATACCCACTAGATGAGCAAAAAATTGAGGGGTAATTGTTAGTAGCCTTGAGTTTGAGTCTATTGAAAGATGTCCTTGATCCTTTTACCGTCTACCTCTCATGATGGGAAAAGATTTAACAAAAATGATCATATGATGTTTTACTTAGTCCAAGCTGGGACATGGATTCTTGATGATATTGAATGCAAAGCAAGCTAGTTGAAGAAAAAAAAACTGGCCTTGTATAAACAAGTGGGGGCTATAGAAAGGATTTACCACAGCTTTTAGGCATCACCAACTTGCTTATTTGTGATTCATCACATTGTCGTACTCCCTTTAAACATAAACCTTCTGCACCAAGTACTAATTACTTTAAGGTGATCATTTCAAGAACTGAAAGAACAGGGTGATTTGAAACCCAAGTCAAGGTCATGGGCTGCGTTTACTTTAAACATAAATGAAAGATGCATATTTACCCTTTTTTTTCATGTCTCTTTGTAGGCATCTCATAAAGTTAGAACGATATGGAGAAGATGTTTACTCGTCTATTTTCCCTTCTACTTGTACAAGTCTTCACTAATTAATTAATCTTACGGTTAATCACATTTTGGACGGATGCGAGGGTCTTGATTCCAAACATTTTCTATGTCATGAAGAATGAACTTGTATAACACATATCTATGTAAAAAGAGAAAAAAAAAACCCTTACAAGTTGGAGGAACCATGTGCTATCAGCATTCTACTATTAAAAAAAACACTAGCACCAGCTAGAAATAGTGGAATAACTTCTCTAGTACTCCTATGTGATATTGGTGACATTAATTTTTCCCTGCATATCATTAAGCCTTTAACTAGGAATAAGTGTTCAGTTGTTCTAGTAAGTGTAACTGAAAAAAAATGATGAAGGGAGTGAATGATAACTTGAAGTTCAAAGCTAAGAATAATTAATTAATGTACCATTCAGTTGAGAATTTTGCTTTGGTTTCTGAAGTCAACTGATCTTGATGAACTTTTAAGTCAAGTTATTAAAACTTGATTCTTTTTTATATCATCTTTCTGAAAGTAAGAGTTAGGAACTTAATTTCCTTCATGTGTGACATCAACACAACAACTACAAGAAGGCAGGTTAAGAAGGAGATAAAAAGAAAGATGAAATGAGCACCATTGGGCGGTCTAAGAAGGTGATTGATAGTGGATATTCTGGCATATCTTTTATGAACTTTGATTGGATCCATTAATGATCAGTTCATACTCTATCTCAGTCAACAGAATCTTATGAATGGAGAGAAGAGGAAATGCCAACAGATCCATTAGATTGCATCTGGTACCCAAAATCAAGGGAAAAAAAGAATGACTACAACTTACACGCACTGCTAAAAGAACAGTTTTCATGAATTGTGTGATCATTTAGAAAATTTTTTAATGATTGATCATAGAGTTACACCGCTGAGACTTCAATTAATAATTTAATATCTTGCTTTGTTTTATACATATATATATATACATACATATATACATATATATATATAGTAGATGTTGGAAACTTGATAACTTTTGCTTCTTGGATAAACAGCAATCAAGTGGTCGTAATTAAAATGTGAAATCATGTTAATTCTGATCTCTGATTCAATTATAAACAGATTCTGGTATCAGAGATAAAAGCTTTCAGCATACAATTTAGAGGACAAGATACATTCCATCCCATTGAGGTTAAGCTCCATTCACCTCACACCTTTATTTCTGAGTCTCTGATGATGGAGCAATGCTCATTATGGTCAGAAGATTGCAGGTATAAAGATGCTGTCAGGAGAGAGAAAGTAGCCCACATAAAGAAAGTTATACAAACGTGCTTAGAGGACGATACAAAACACTAGTCTTCCTGATAATGATGCCTCAACTACATCCAACAAGTGCCTCCAAATGTTGAAACCTCAAATGAGAACATATAATTGCAACATACTTGGCTTAATGTACGTGTGAGTTTATGTCCTACATATATAGAGGTGAACTTTATGCTTTGTCTTGTTGCATGGGAGAGAAAATGGTAGGTCCAAGCCAAGGAGTAGTGCAACGGCTTCCAATGATGTGCACTGCATGTTCCAACTTTGATACTTTGTTTGGGCTTGAATTCTGTCCAAATGTTATAAACTCTAATGGGAAGCTTCCTGCACTGTAATGCATGACTAATATGAAGAATATTGACAACTACAAATCATTTAGACAAATTACAATTGCTTTGCAATTTGTAGTTAAGTGATTATAAAGCCTTAAAAGAAATCATGTTCGTAGTTCTCTATTTATTGCAGTATATTTGTTTTATTTTCTAAGGAAATCATATCTCCAATGAGAACTATTATTAGTAAATGTTGAATGAAGCATTACCTAATTATACTGGACCTACAAAAATCCAACAGGCTAAAAAATAGAACAAATAAGCTTGTGGGCGAGGATCTTGAGAATGTATTGACGGCCCATAAAAATCATAAACCCATTTATTCAGCTCTTAAAAAATTATGACAGAAAAAAGGGGGAAAAACCAAAGAAGATATCTTTCAAAGTGGACGCAGATTTCGATTTTAATCCTATCAAAATATAGTTCAGAATATATTGTTTCATATTAACTGTCCGATGATTATAGCTGTTTAATAATGAGACTTCTTGTTTAATCATGACTACATACATGCATTTACTTCGTATATAAAATATATTTTTTGTTCAAAGAAATATGGATTGAATTTGGGGTGACATAATTATACTAGGTGATTTTTTCAAGAGAGATGTATCCTTAGAGGCTTATAACATTTATTCTTTCGATATGAATATGAGGCTTGAAGAATCTAAATATCAATGTTGTAAAACCCGACCCGGCCCGGTCGGTCGAACCGGTGTTCGGAATCTAAAACGGGTCATGGGTCACTCTAAATTCGGGGTGTCAATTGATCCGTTTTGACCCGGTCAAAATCCGGGTTGAACCGTTCAACCCGGCGGGTTTGACCAACTCGACAAAAAAAATATTTTTTTTCAAATAATAACTAGAAGTTTAGTTTAATTTTTCAAAGCAATAATAATTTACTTTATCATATAAATAAAATTTGAAACAATTACGTTAAATGAAAAAAAACTTAATGAATCAATCTAAAGTATTTAATAATTATCTTAAATAATCAATCCAGAAGTTTAATTTAATTTTTCAAAGCTAAATAATCTACTTTGTCATGATTAGTATTTAATAATTATCTATTATTTATCTTTGATTATTAAGTACCATTACAAATTGTGAATTAAAACTAAAAAATATTATGTTATTATATCAATAATATGTGCTCATGTATTATGATTTATACCTAATTTTTTACTTTATATTAATTTATTATTATTCGGTTCGACCATCCGGTCTGATCAGTCCGACCGAGCCGACCTGACCCGTCGAGCTATCCGGGTCGATGGCCGGATCAGATTTTAAAACATTGCTAAATATACCATCGTATCTAAATTTGATTATATTATAATGGCAATACTTTCCTTTATTAATTTCTTCAATATAAACAAAAAAAAGCAAGATCCACCTATTAAAGCCAACAATTTAATACATAGCATAACAGCAAGTTCATGGATTTGTAAGCATCAGGCTGACCCAAGTGAATGAACCAATCTATAATCAAACATAATAAAAGCTTTGTAGGATGGAGAGGGAAAAAATGCATATCAAATAATAAGAGAGTGCCTCATCAAGAAGCAATTAACCCATCATATGAATTCATTTTGCTTAAACACATTGTCAAAAAAGAAACTGATAACTATCTTGTAAGCCTTACAAGTTAACAAAGTATAATATATTTTTTTTACAGAAATGAGTCTAGTCATTAACAAAAGATGTCGGTGAATCGACTAACAGAATGTCATGAAGGCTCCGAGGTGGGCTCTCTGACCAAAATACATCTTGCTCGACTATTCTTCCTAAATTAGACAAAAAAAATCAGCTGCCTTGTTGGCTTCCCGATATACATGTGTAACTTTGTAAGAGTAAAAAAAGACATGCCATATATCTAAGACAATGCTTTCGATTGTCCATGGACATGGTGACTTCTTTTTTATGATGTGGACCAAGGTTTGTGAATCCGATTCCAGCCAAATATGTCTTGCTCCCATTCGATGATCGTGAATTATCCCTAGACGCATATTCCGCGCTTCTGCCTCTAGTATTGAGTCAACATAGCATCGGGCTGCACCTACAAAAAATAACTCACCATTAGTTGATCTAATAAGAAAATATGTTCCTCCCAACTCTACGGATCCTTAAAGGACCCGTCTGAATTAATTTTAATCCAACAATGGAGGGGGAGGCTCCCATTGGACCTGTTGGCGGTCTTCTTCCCCTCATGACCAAACCACAAGAATCCCGGGATTTAATTATCCCTTCAGAGAAATAGACCGAACTTAAGGAGTAGTTAGGCAATGTGTTTAGAACTAATTTTAAAGGGTTGTCCTCCTTGCCTGTGTAAGAATTTTACTTTTCCATCCTGAGAGTCTTGCTATGGCCTTATTTGTAAGTTATCTTTATGTGTTATAGCTGATGAATTTGTGGGAAATAGGAGCTGCAATGTAAGTAAAAGGGTATGAGCCAATTTTAATATTCAAGATATCAATCATTATTCTCTTTTTTGAGGCTCTGAATTTTGGTGGGAGATAGATTTCAGACTTGTTAACATTAATTTGTTGGTTTGTGAGCATGAAGTAGAGCCTGAACACTTCTTTAATCTTTCTACAGTTTGTTTTGTTTGGTGCAATACATATAAGCAAATCATCGGCATACAAAAGATGACTAAGTGAAAAGGAGTTAAGTCTAAAAGTGGTAATGCTATCAGAGTTTACCTCTTGGTTCATGAGAGTAGAAAAAAACTTGTGATACAATGTTGAACAAATATGGAGAAAGAGGATACCCTATCTTATACCTTTGAAGCTCTTTAAAGGAGAAGAGTGAATACCATTAATACAACAAGTAAAAAGAGGAAATTTGATACAACTACTAATCCATTTAATAAATGTATCTAGATAGTTCATAACCCTCAATGCATTAATAATATCCATCCCAAGATACTTTATCAAATGTCTTATCCATATCAGCCTTAATTAACATGTACTTTTGTCTACCCTTGGTATAGAATGTGCCAATTCCTAAGCCAACAAAATGTTATCTTGAATGGATCTATTTGTAATGTAAGCAGCTTGGGCAGGACGGATTATGGTGGACATGGTGGGTTTTAATCTAGATGCAAGAAGCTTAGCAATAACCCTATATACTACATTGTAGAGAGCAATAGGTCTATATTCAGTAACATGCTTTGGATTAGATTTCTTTGGGATGAAAACTAATGTAGTATTTGCCTAATGACATGAGAGGATCCCTAACTAAAAAAAAGATAGGATGACCTTAGATGTATCTTGTCCCAAGATATCTCAGTATGATTTGTAAAATTCAATGGTAAAACCATTAGGACTAGGTGCCTTACCTGGATGCATGTTCCATATGCAATTCTTGATGTCCTATGTAGTGTAAGGAGATATTAAGTTGCTAGGCCATGAACTATCTAATTTAGGCAATAATGACCAACAACTGATATCTATACTAGTGTTTTTATGTGGTTTCCAAAGTTCATTATAATGCTTTACAAAAGTCTCCCTAATCCCAAATTCAGAAATGATGATTTGTCCATTAGAGTCCAAGATGGTACTAAACAATACATAGTATTAAACAATACTTTCTCCAACAAAAAATTACATTTCAATAGTTTTAGCAGAAAATTTCCACTTCTGGTTAAACATGTAATCAGAAAGTACACAACAAGTAAACATCAAGGTTTCCAAATAAACTCAAAGTCTCAAACTGTCTTTCCTGCAACAATGATAATGATAGATCACATGAATCTAAATAAATGAGTGCCAAAAAAATACTCAAAATTTTATTGATTTTCCTCTAAGTTCATGGACACTTAGATATTCTAGGAGTCCAAAATTAGTATGTGACATTTGTTAATTAGTGTGCAAAATATGAACAGTGCTTTTGATGTTCCTGGAGCTTTAGCTGTGAAAAGTAGTGGTCTTTTCATTTTTCATGTTCCTAGAAAGATTTATAGAAATATAAGGAAAAAAAGTGGTCAAGATCTAGGACTCAATCGTGTCTAAGGCTACTGGCACCTGACTAATTCGATATTGGAATAAACATGATGATGATAAATTCTAATTAAGATGACTTCCCTAAAATTTGAACTTGGGACTAGTACGCACTACCATCTTTGCTTGAAACATAAGAAAAAACTTGTTATTCTAAGTATGCAATGAGTTGTATAAGGCAGAGTACTTGCTAACAGAAACATATTGTTTATAATACATGCAAGATGAAGAATTTTTAACATTGACAACAAAGTTAAGTATTTTTGCTTGGACAAACTCTAAATGTAATCAGTCTTTAGGCTCATGCCTAGTTTTAACATGATAAGTGTTAAATATGAACACAAAGTTGAGGATTGATTACCTTAATAGGTATTTTGAATCCTCTTCGTCTTCGTGATGTATGTTGGAATCGATGTAGGAGCACACTTGGCCCTCCTCAATGCTTCCTTTGGATTGATGGTTAGAGATGGATAAGAAGGATTACTAATGAATGGAATGAGATAGATTCATTTAACTTATGTTTGGTAATTTTTTTGATAATTTTAATGGATTTGAAGGGTTGGGATACGCACCCCTCTCCCCCGACCTCCCATTTTCTATTTCACCAAATTGGTGGAATAAAAGGGGATAAATTTATTCTACCACTTTTATCCCTTATTTCACTTATTATTTTTATTTTGTCTGCTCATTTTTCTCGGCCCATCTAAACGAGAGAGTTCATTTTGAAAATTTTGTTACGCATGATTTGTGCGAGGATCTTCTTTAGTGAAATAAAAGTTTTAAAAAATAATTTTTTTCTATCTATTTGTAATCTTTCATTTGGTGAAATATTTGAAACATTAAAAGGACGAGATGATCTTTCTATTAAGTTATTTTTTCTCTATCCACCTTTTAATATTTTTATCCAAACAAAATGACAATTATCTTATCCCACTACATATCTTTTTTGTATCCAAATATGAATTAAAATATTCCTTCTTAACCCATTATTTTTCAAATATCTTCATCCATCGTCAACCCTTCATCACTAAACATCCAAACGAAGCCTAAGTGCTAAGTATTCTTTATGTGTTACTTTTTACAATCTTCATAAGTTGACAACGTATTGCAAAACATTTTGGCTATCCTTCAAATTGTCATACATACAAGATACTATAAGAAGGTTTCAAACAAAGCAGAGTGATTTCATAAAGCAAAAAAAAAAAACTTAGATTTCATATTAAAGTCATTTATGAAATCTCAGTCATATGTTTCACAAGAAAACCCCCTTATAAGTGGACTCGTCAAAATTGAAAAAATGTCTATATTGCAAAGTCAATTTTTTATTTACAAATAAACCAACTATTGATTAGTTTGAATCATATTTGCATTACAAAACCAATAACTCACTTCATAAATGAAATTATTAAAGTATTGCTTTCAAGTTCTATATCATCATCTCTTTCTTCATAGTTTTCTTTCCATGTTATAGCATCTTCATATCACTAAGTTCATAAAAACTTCAAGAACGACAATTTATTTTAACTAGGTAACATATTCCCTGGATGCATGATTTAAATAATTTTAATAATTAAGTTTAATTGACACAGATGGTTAGCAGGTTTGTGCCCCGGGTTGAGAGACCGAAAGCTAGTCGCTCCGAGTTCAAGCATCGAAGTCGTCAATTTGATCAAAGGAATATCATTTCTGCTCTTTGCATCGACTTCGAATTAGTCAGGTGCTAATAGCCATGACATCAAGCCCCGAGTGGGTGCCTAAAAAAATAAATTTTAATATTTTTTTTTATTTTTAATTGTAATTCTTTATCTCATCAAGCTAAATCCATCACAATGAACTTGATAATCGAATTTGTCGCCGAGCAAGATATGTGGCTTGATATGATTACTATTACTATTTATTATTTTAAAATTTTATTTATCATACTTTTTAGGGTTATTTTCATAAACCCCCTCAAACTATTGTGAAACTTCATACCTACTCATAAATAGTCTGATTTTTTATTTTCTTATATTGTTATGATTTATTAAATGACTATTTTACTCTCTACATAAATAAATTAAAATTTCAATTCCTATCTCTCCTTCGTCACTCTCCTACCACATGTGCGCCTGCACATTCCTATCTCTCTCCTCTCCTCTGTCATCTCTCATCTGTGAGCTCGGCGTGTAGCGTGTACTGTGCGTCGACGAGCTCGGCATGAAGCCTGCGCTTCCTAAGCGATCGTTGATCACCTCGATTTCGAGCGGCGATTGCTACTCGCCTGCATCAATTTCGAGCTGGCGAGTGTTGCTCACCTTATCGATTTTGCACGGGCAATTTCTTCTCTCCTGCGCTCGATTTCATGCAGGTGACGTGACTGGTGCTTTCCTGGGCTCGATTTCATGCAGGCGACTGCTGCTCGCCTGCGCTCGATTTTGGCCAGGCGAGTGCTCGCTGCGTGTGCATGTGAATCTTGCACAGGAGCTCGCTTGTGTGCGATCATGCACAAGCGAGCAGAGCTCGTCTGCATACGAATTTGCACAAGCGAGTAGAGCCCATATGATCTTGCGCAAGCGAGCGCTCGCTGACATTGATTTTGCGTAGGTGCCTACGTCAATTTTTGCATAAGCGAGCTCTTGTCGCTTGCGTCAATTTCATGCAAGCGAGCTCTGCTCGCCTGCGTGCGATCTTGCACATGAGCAGGAGCTCATTTGCACCCAATTTCATGAAGGCGAGCATTGCTCACCTGTGTGCAAGCTCGTGCAGGCAAGCATCGTCGATAGGGAGGGAGAGATATGGTGGTGGGAGAGGAGAGAGAGAGAGGAGAGAGATGAATTTTTTTTAGTAATAGGGGTAAAATGATAATTTAATAAATTAAAATAATTTTAATAAATCCAATATCATATTATTGAGTGAAATTGATCAATCGAGAAAAAAATTAAATCTACTTCTGCCCAATTTTGTAGTTTAGAGATAGATATGAAATTTCGCGATAGTCTAAGAGGGAAAATTAAAATAATGTATTCTATTAAATTTTTTCTATCTTATTCTTATTATTATTATTATTATTATTATTATTATTATTATTATTATTAGTAGTAGTAGTAGTAGTAGTAGTAGTAGTAGTAGT